>CAUYPK010146803.1:0-80481 GCA_963574355.1 Loris lydekkerianus | reverse complement strand
AGTCCAAGAACACCAAAAGAGTTCATAGGTAAGGCCTTTCCAGTTTGCAGTCTCACTGCTGCTTGTATTCACGGTTGCCTATGTGATTAGGTCGATCGAACACACACAGCCACTTGCCAGTTTTCCACTGTTTTTGTCCTCCTCCTGGGGTCCAGAAGTCCCTTACTGGCTCCCTGTATCCTCAAAGGGATGATCATAGGCAGATCCCACCGGCCAGAGATGTCTGGAGTCTTATCTCCCCAGACTTGCTGTGCCCAGTTGCAGGGAAGCTGTTACTCAGCCGCCATCTTTAATCCAATCTCCGAGTAGTCAACATCTTAATTGTATTTGAAGTAGGTTGTATGTTATTTTGTATTTCTTGGAAATGGCCATCATCAGCAGTTTAAAATTTTTTATTATTTGACAACTTTCATTACAAAGGCTCTGTGTAATCTAGGAGTAGAAGTAGCATATCGTATCCATCATCTATGAGGTAGACCTTCTGTGTCTCATTAAGCTGTAGTTTCTTAGTGCCACTGAGTGGGCTCAACAATCAGCAATTTTTAAGGGAATAATTACTTTCACGTGTTTGGCTTATGCCTTCCAGAGTGGTTATCTGCTGGGCCAAGAGTAACCCAATAGCATATGAAGGTCCTGGGGGCTTGCATGTTGCTCTGATTCATCTGCTGGGGATACAGAGGTGAAGCCAAGTTTTGTTTCTGGAGGGTGCAGAAACCAGTGAGCAAGATGCGCATTGCTAAAGAGAAGGTGCAGAGCAAGTGCACTGCATTGCCCATGGAGGGAAGCTAGTGCTGGGGGCTCTGGAAGAATGTGAAGTAGGGCATCCATGCCAGAGAGAGGGAGCAGGGACTTCATCCTCAATGCCAGAGAGAGGAAGCAGGGACCTGTGTACCATTCTGCTAATTGCTCAATTAGTCTGTTTTTGCTGCCATAGCAAAATACCTGATACTGGGTAATTTTTGAAGAACTGAAATTTATTTCCTCACAATTGTGGTGGCTGAGAAATTCAAGATCAAGTCCCCAGCAGGTTCAGCATCTGGTACATCCCTTAGTGTGTACTTGCTTGCCTGCTTACTTATTCATTCATTCAGGACAGGGTCTGGCCATGTTGCCCAGGTTGGACTCAAACTCCTAGGCTCCTCTTGCCTCTAGGTAGCTGGGACTACAGGTTATGCCATCAAGCTTGGCTTCTGAAATTTTGCTTTTTACCTTTTGACTATAATCCTTATGCCTTTCTCCCCTCAGCCTCTGTAACCATGTTCTACCCTCTCCATCTGTGAGTTCAGTTGTTTTAGATTCCACATATAAGCAAGAATGTGTGGTATTTGTCTGTGCCTGACTCCGTTTCAGTTAGCATAACATTCTCCGTTTTCATCCATGTTGCTGCACATGACAACATTTCCTTCTTGTAACAGGCTGAGTAGTATTTCACTGTGTATATATATGAAATCTGCTTTATGCATTCCTCTATTGATGGAGATTTGGGTTGATTTCATGACTTGGTTATTGTTAATAGTGCTGCAGTTAACCTGGAGATACAGACATCTCTTCAACAAACTGAGTTCACATCTTTTGGGGAAATACTGGGTGGTGGGATTATTGGTTCATAATGGTATTTCTTTTTTTTATATACAATGTATCTGTTTTTAGTTTTTTGAGGATCTTCCATATTGTTTTCCGTAATAATGGCAGTGCTAATTTGCATTTCCCCCAACAGTGTGCAAGTTCTCTTTCTCTACATACTCATCAATACTTGGGATCTTTCATCTTTTTAATAAGAGCCATTCTGACAGTTGTGAGATGAAATCTCATTGTGGTTTTAATTTGCATTTCCCTAATGATTAGTGATGTTGAACATTTTTTGTATATCTGCTGGCTGTTTGTATGTCTTCTTTTGGGAAATGTCTATTCAAGTCCCTTGCTCATTTTTTAATTGGGTGTTTTGCTATTGAGCTGTTTGAACTTCTTATATATTTTGGACATTCACTCCTTATCAGATATATGGCTTGCAGATATTATCTCCCAATCTGTAGGCTGTCTCTGGATACTGTTGTTTCCTTTGGTATGCAGAAGCATTTTAGTTTGATGTAGTCCCGTTTGCCTATTTTTGCTTTTGTTGCCTGTGCTTTTGGGGTCAAATCCAAAAAATTATTGCTCAGGCCAATGTTGTATAATTTTTCCCATATATATATACTTTATATACTTTTTAAATACTTTCCCCACATATATATATATATTTATTTATTTATTTTTATTTATTTATTTTTTTTGAGACAAAGTCTTACTTTGTTAACCTGGGTAGAGTACTATGGCATCATCATAGCTCATAGCAACCTCAAACTTTTGGGCTCAAGAGATCTTCTAGCCTCATCCTCCCCAGTAATGGGGCTATAGTCACACACACACACACCTAATAACACCTGGCTAGTTTTATTTTTTAAGAGAGAAAAATCTCTAGGTAGAGTGCTATGGCATCACAGCTCACAGCAACCTCCAGCTCTTCGGCTTAGGCAATTCTCTTGCCTCAGCCTCTCGAGTAACTGGGAGTACAGACACCCGCCACAATGTCCAGCAATTTTTTTGTTGCAGTTTGGCCGGGCCGGGTTCGAACCTGTCACCTTGGTATATGGGGCTGGCACCCTACTCACTGAGCCACAGGCACCGCCCACCCAGGTGGTTTTTCTATTTTTAGTAGAGACAGGGTCTTACCCTTCCTCAGGCAAATCTCGAACTCCTGAGCTCAAGCAGTCCACCCACCTCAGCCTCCCAGAGTGCTAGGATTATAGGTCTTCTCCCTATGTTTTTCAGTAGTCTTAAGAGTTTCTGTCCGATCTTATAGTAAAAGGTATCTTTGATAAGATCACATAATCAAATAGTTGCTAATGGTCTGATATCTTGTGCGTGCTTATGAACAAATTCAGTATTTGTTAGTGTGGTTTATATCCTTGGAGCCTTGTGGGACATAAGCTTACATTTTAAAGACTTAAGGAAAGACTGGCTGTTAATTAACTCTTTCCTTTCTTCTTCTCTGTCCCTATGTTACCAGTTTCTCTTTCTATGACTGGGCCTCATGGATATATCTCTGCATCAGATTGGCCTCTAATGATTGTAAGTATTTCTCATCCTTTTTTTTCCTTTTTTAGAAATGGATTTTGTTTGAAAATTTTAAAGTATTAAGAGCTTGGTGGTAATAATCCCTTAGTAGCTATTAATAATTCTTTGACATACCCTCTATTTCTGTTTCCAGAGTTACTAGGAAATGAAGGATTTAATACTTGAATGTAGAAACACCAGCTCTTAAATGATTAAAAGGCTTAACTGACTAAAATTGCTTCTCTTCCTACAGTTTTACATGGTGATGTGTATTGTTTATATATTATATGGCATACTCTGGCTGATGTGGTCTGCCTGTTATTGGAAGGATATATTAAGAATCCAGTTCTGGATTGCAGCTGTTATTTTCCTAGGAATGCTTGAGAAAGCAGTTTTTTATTCTGAATACCAAAACCTCAACAGCACTGGACTGTCAAGTAAGTTTTGACTATCTCTATAAATACTGGATGACCTAAGAGTTTCCTAGTACTTATGAGCAGCACTGTGGGAGGCCGACCCCCCTCTATACAGTGGTTTAGAAATGGCCATGTTGTAGATGAATAGGAGGGAAGCCAAAAAGACAGTGTCAGAGTAGGACTCTGATCTGGGCTAGCATGTGTGTTCTCTTCATTTTCTATTTTCCTTCTTGCTAACTTTCCCCTCAGTTTTCTCCTGGGAAAAAGGAAATTCCCATTTCCTAAGGTTCAGCTGGAATTAAAACAACACAAAGTTCTGGACATGCAGACTTCAGTCCCTTTAAACATATTTTTCCTTTTCTTCCTCCATCTTCTTTTCCCTTTTCCTCTAAAAAGAAAAGAAAGAAAACGGAAAGAAATTTGGTCATAGAGAGTAAAACCAATGATGCTGGAATGGATGGTGCCTGGAACTTCTTGTGTTTTTTCTTTCATCTTGCAAATATCTTCATATGACCAGTTGAGGCACCCTCACAGTTTGCGCAATAGAATGCAGCAGGGAGGGCATGCAGTTGGGCATGCTCAGGTGTGTGCCCTAGACTTCTAGGAGGTAGATTTCTTTCTTTTTTTTTTTTTTTTAAGAGACTTTATTGTCCTCCATAGAGTGCTGTGGCGTTATAGCTCACAGCAACCTCCAATTCCTGGGCTTAGGCAGTACTCTTGCCTCAGCCTCACGAGTAGCTGGGACTACAGGCGCCTGCTACAACGCCCTGCTATTTTTTGTTGTAGTTTGGCCGAGGCTGGGTTCGAACCCACCACCCTTGGTATATGGGGCCGGTGCCCTACTCACTGAGCCACAGGTGCTGCCCTAGGAGGTAGATTTCAAGAAGGCCTGAGAAGTAAGGTACAACTCCACCTCTGAACCTTTAGAAAGGGAGATAGCTCAAAAGGGTTAAAAGTGCCAAAGAGTGCGCATCTGAGGGATTAGCTACAAATGATCTTGGTACAGGTTTTCAAAGGGCTTGGTTGTGCCAAACAAATTTGGTGTAATGTCAGTAATTATTGAAGCTGAGTGATAGTACATAGAAATTCATCATACTGGGCAGCGCCTGTGGCTCAGGGAGTAGGGCACCAGCCCCATATACGGAGGGTGGTAGGTTCAAACCCCCAGCCAAACTGCAACAAAAAAATAGCTGGGCATTGTGGCGGGTGCCTGTAGTCCCAGCTACTCAGGAGGCTGAGGCAAGAGAATCGCCTAAGCCCAAGAGCTGGGGGTTGCTGTGAGTTGTGATGCCACGGTACTCTACAGAGGGCAACAAAGTGAGATTCTGTCTCTACAAAAAAAAAAAGAAAGACATTCATCATACTGCTCTCTCTGCTGGGAAATACTTGAAATTTCTCAACAAAAAGTTTAAAAGAACATATACTAAAGAATAAAGAAAAGGCAAACATCCAGCAATGCATATTAGAGTATTACTGTACCGCAAGAATTTTTTATGATTTTTATGTGTGCATGCATGTACTCCAAACTAGGTAAGCAAGGGAGTGTAGGTCTGCTGCTTAGGGTTGAAGCGTTCTTGGATGTCAGAGAAGGCAGTTCCACTCTTTGCTGTTAGTGGTGTTGAGCTTTGTCTAGTGAGGGAAAAGGGTGGCATGAACTTTAGTGAGGAGCAACAAAAAACTGAGATCCATGAAGCGAGGCCCTTGGCCATCCTCAGAGAATCCAAGCCCCCTGTCTGAGGTGGCACTAAGGGGCTTGAAGTGGTACCTGGACTCTCACATGGCAGTGACTTCGAGGAGTCCTTTGTAATGGAAGAGGTGCCAGAAGACTGGGCATGAGCCTGATGTCCTTTCTGATCTTCCCGGCTAGGAATTCTGTAACATGGGCTCTTTTGCTCAGCATTTATTGGTTTTGGAAGTACTGAATTTAGAAAAGTTACTAAAGGAATGAGAAGCAGTGCTTGTTAGGACCTAGTAGGATTATATTAAGAATAGATTTCTTTCTTCTGGGCTACTGGGTTGGCAGTTAGAAAGGTACAGTAAACTTATGATAGCTGTACTTCTTAAAAGCATTTGACAAAATCTCTTGTGATTTCTTGTGGACAAGATGGAGGAGTCTGAGCCGAAAATTGGCATGCAGCCACATCTAGAGTTCATGCAGGTTTTCACTTGTCAGTCTAGAGCAGTCCTAGATAGTAACTACAAGCCACATTTGGCTGCTTAAATTAAGTAAAATTAAATAAAATTTAAAATTCAGTTCCTCGTTTGTACTCACATGCTCTGTAGCCATATGTGACCAATGGTTACTATTTTGAACAACCAGATATAGACTATTTCTACCCACAGTAGTGGATATTATGATACTTCTAGCACTTAAATTCTATTTATCATGCTAAATTCTATCAGTATTTACTTGACCTAATTAGAGTACAAGCTCCATGAAGGCAGGGATCAAGGTGTCTCTTTTATTGTTATAGCCACATGGTCAGAACATAACAGATACCTTAAGTGAATTGAGGGCATCTTGGAGAAAATAGAACTCTAGAAGATGTTATGGTTTTCAGATATTTATAGGACAAAAAGAGAGAGGGTTCTGTATATCCTCAAAGGGAAAAACATGAACAGAGGGAAGCTCAGGAAGATAGATTTCAAATTGATAAAAAAAAAAAAAAATGTGCCCCGTAGAACTGATCAGATAGATAGGGACTGAATTCCTCTTCCCCGAAATTTTCAAACATCAGTTGGAATAGTCAAAGTTGTCCAATTAGTATGAGATACACAGTTGATGTTTATAACCTTGGCTGGCTAGCTACTATATGTGAACAAAGTGTATTATTTTCTTTTTCTCCCTCAGCCCAAAGTTTATTGATATTTGCGGAGTTGATATCTGCAATTAAGAGGACGTTGGCTCGCCTCCTTGTGATCATCGTGAGCTTGGGTTATGGCATTGTAAAGTAAGTACTGGTGATGTCGAAAAGCACAGAATCTCCAGGCTGGTGATTCAGTCCATCTGCATTATGACCTTGTAAAAATGGAAACTTCTCAGTATTATAATACAAATGCCTTAGAGAAAAATTACAAGATGTTAAAAGATCTCCACATATTGGCTATCTTCCGATGAAGACCTTGAATTTGAATTCCAGTAACTTTTTTAATTGTTACATGAATAAATAATCAACTTTAAGGGTAATTAGAATGTAAACTGATTCTTGAAGTTTAAACCAAATTTTTTAGAGGCAGTTTCACTTTGTCACCCTTGGTAGAGTGCTGTGGCATCATAGCTCATAGCAACCTCAAACTCTTGGGCTCAAGCGATCCTCTTGCCTCAACCTCCTGAGTAGCTGGGACTACAAGTACCCATCAAAATGCCTGGCTTTTTTTTTTTTTTTTTTTTTGTATGAGACAGGCTCTTATTGTTGCTCAGTCTGGTCTTGAATTCCTTGAGCTCAGGTGGTCCACCTGCCTTGGCCTCCCAGAGTGCTAGAATTATAGGCGTAAACCACCATGCCTGGCTTTCCAATTTTTTTTTTTTTTTTAAGAAACTAGGATTACAGGTACATGCCCCAACGCCCAGCAGTCCTCCTGCCTTGGCCTCTCAGAGTGCTAGGATTACAGGCGTGAGCCCCCATGCCTGGTTGGTTCAAATCATTTTCTGTTCTCTAGACAGTACAGTTACACTTTTATGATTATATGTGAGTGTTGGAAGAGACAGTGGATTAAACACTGTCAGCAACATTTCTGACTGGCAGCTGTCTGTGCCCGAGGGCCCTACTTCTGCTAGGCCCTCCTAGGCAGGTTTTTTCCTCCTCACACCTGTGAATCATTGGGTGTAAGTATGAGAAAACTTGTTCTTTTTATCCTCATTGCTTTTTTTTTTTTTTTTGAGACAGTCTTATTTTGTCACCCCTCAGTAGAATGCCGTGGTGTCACAGCTCACAGCAACCTCAAACTCCTGGGCTTAAGCCATTCTCTTGGGCACCTGTAGTTGGGACTACAAGTGCCCACCACAACACCTGGCTATTTTTAGAGACAGGCCTCGCTCTTGCTCAGGCTCGTCTCAAACCTGTGAGCTCAGGCAGTCTACCTGCCTCAGCCTCCCAGAATGCCAGGATTACAGGGCGTGAGCCACCTCCAAGATCTTGTTTTTCCTTCTTCCCTAAAACCTATGATTCCTGAAGCTCAGTCCTTCAGATTGGATCATGTTCTGCATCTTCTTACTGCAGTCACCTATGAGCATTCAGATTTCTCCCTCGTCCTTTAACTCTGAACACCTGCTTCACTGTCCTCCTTCTCGGCTTTGTCCCTGTGGTGTCAGCAGCCATGTGGGTGGCCCTTCAAGTAACCTGATGTCATTTCCTCTGGCCTTTGACCTAATTTCAGCTACTGTGGTCATTTTGTAGACCTGATTATTAAACTGCCCCCTCTTCACAACCTCAGTGTTAAGCAGTACAGTTTTCAGCCCTTATCTCCTCTTTCCTGTTTATTCTGTCAGTTTCAGTCATTTTTGACCTTAATATGGCCTCTGGCCTTTTGACCCTGGTACCTTCCACTGTCCCTCCCCATTTGATGTCCCCTCCTTCCTTTAGCTTAGATCCCTCGGTCCAGCAGGCACTAATACCTGCCTTTCTTTCTCTTTGTCAGCCTTCTTAACCAAACCACAGCCTTTTATTTATTTATTTTTGCTGGCTAATGTCAAAGTACAAACAGCTAGGTTACAATGTTTGCATTTGTTAGGTAGAGTCCCTTTTGTAGTTGTGTCCTGCACCCAAGAGGTGTGTAATACACTCTTACATTGTGCCCATTAGTGGGAGCACACCAAGATCCAGCCTTGGTAAATCCAGCTTTCCTTCTGCTTCAGGCTCACACCCAGGCAGGGGAATTTTCCCCCAAAGAATAGTGGGTCATACTGTCCATGCTCACTTTCAATTCATGATCCCGAACTTCAAGTGCGCCCTTAGTGCTGCAGGCAGTTGTTCTAGATTCCCTGGCCACTTGCTTCCCTCAAGTTCCTTCTCTGCACAGGACCATTCGCCCTTCTCTCTCAGGCCTCAGGCCCCCAGACTCCTGCTGTGGTCCTTCTCAGCTGGCCTTGGTTCCTTTCTCCTGAGGGAGTAGAAGTTCAGAAGGGGGTTGTGCTCCATCCCTGTCCCTGACATGGTCACTTTCCCCACGTCTGGACTGCATGGAGTGTACCCTATGAAGGCCCGGACCATCCCTCTTCTGCACCTAGTTGTCTGTCAGAGACGCTGCTCCGGCAGTCAGTTCTGTTTTCCCTGTGTCATCAGTTTTCCTCTCTGGCAGGTCACTCCTATTGGCATTTTGTTATTTCTACCGTCTTTAAAAAGCCAAGCCTTTTGTTTGGTCCCACACAGCCCTCTCCTCTGCTTCTGCCCCATTTCTCCTCACCCTGTGCAGCTCACCTTTCTGGAGAGTTGTCTGCACTTGCACCTTGACCTCCCTTGTTCTCTTTTGAACACACCCTGGTGAGGCTTGCCACATTGCTGTATTGAGACTGCTTTGCTCAAGGTTGCGTGGCCTCCCTCTGCCAGGTCATGTGGCCCTGCCCAGCCCTGCTCCAGGGCCCTGTGGGCAGCTTCAGTTGAGGAGCCTTGGCACCACTTGGTGTCCAGAAGTCCATCTTCTGTCCCTCTCAAATACTCAGCTGTTCCTTTCGGTCTCCTCTGCTGGACTTCCCTTGTGTCCCTGAGCTCCAGCATGGGAGTGCCTCAGACCTCTGCCCCATGACTCACCGCCCAAGGCCTTCCCTCTAGTCCCATGGCTCTGATTTCAGAGCACAGCCAGGCTGAGCCCTTCTCGTCCCTTCTGTGGCTGCTACCCTGGTCGTGCCACCGTCTCTTCTGCCAGGACCACCTCAGCAGGCTTTTCATGGGTTTCTCTGCCTCTGCCCTTGTCAGTCTTTTTGTAGTACAGCAGTATCCAAGATGAACCTTTTAATCATACCTCAGATTTTGTGACTTTGCTGCTGGTTTTACTCAATAAAACCCAAATTCCCTTCTGTGGCTTTTTCTGACATGGTTCTGACGTGCCTACTGTTTCTCTGATCTCATCTCCTGCCCTTTTCTGTTTTGAACACACTGTTCCAAACTGCTGGCTTTATTGTTCCTATTCCTTAAACACAGCAGATGGTCCCTCACAGTGGCCATAAATGGCTCTGCCTGTGGGCTTCTTCCCTGGTTCCTGCCCTTGATCTGCTTCCTCACTTCTCTCAGGTCTCCGTCCATTGCCACCTCCCAGGGAAGATGGCCTTGTCAAGATTCCTAATAGCACATGCCATCTGCCACTTGATGAATAGACAAACAAACAAAAAAATAGCCGGGCATTGTGGCAGGCGCCTGTAGTCCCAGCTGCTTAGGAGGATGAGGCAAGAAAATCGCTTAAGCCCAAGAGTTTGAGGTTGCTGTGAGCTGTGATGCCAGAGCACTCTACTGAGGGGCGACGTAATAAGACTCTGTCTCAAAAAAAAAAAAGCTAGGTCTTGTGGCCCCAGCCTGTAGTCCCAGCTACTTGGGAGGCAGAAGCAAGAGAATCCCTTAAGCCCAAGAGTTTGAGGTTGCTGTTAGCTGTGACATTATGGCACTCTACTGAGGGTGACATAGTGAGACTTATAAAAAAAAAATTTTTTTTTTTATTATTAAATGTCATGAAATTTTCATTGTTTTCAAATTATTAATTGCAAAAATCATGTTTGCATTTTTGCAAAGAATCAAAAATATTTTAACTCTTTTAAGCTTCAAGAATGAAATACTCTTTATCTTTTTAAAGAGTCAGAAATATTTTAACTCTTTTAAGCTTAAAGAATGAAAACTAAATTCTATTAGTACTTCTGGTTATTGAGAGGCAATGATCAGAAGAGAGGAAATGGAGTTCCATCCGCTAATATCCTGCATTCTCTCTTCCTAAGTCTTAAAGTAATTGGATCATCTCTTACAAGACATATTTCAGAACAGTTGTTAATTAATGTTATTGAAAGAATGAAATTATAATCTTTGCGAATGGCACTCAGAAGTGGACACGTACTAGGTTTCACCAACCTACTCTTCCATTCTATAGAAAGAGTTCCTTGATTCTGGATTATGTTCATTATATTCCTGGGATTTCAGCAGCAAACTCCTCTGGCACTTTTGTGACCTCATACTCTTGCCTCACGGGCATCAACACAGCTTCAGGTCCTACAAGAAGAGGCTTTTTTTCCCCTGGGTCTGTTTCTGATGTGTTATAGGAAATAATCACCATTTCTTTAAAAAAAGGTTACTGATTATAGGAGTAATCACTGTTTCTTAAAACAAAGTACGTTATGTGTGGGAGCAGACCATTTGATTAGACACTGACTTCTCTGGTATTGGAAATGGTACAGGTTACTGTACTCAGATGTATTTTACTTACCCAGATCTTTTCTATTTCTTCTGTTTCCTTTTCCTCATTCCAGGCCTCGTTTAGGAACAGTCATGCACCGTGTGATTGGACTGGGCCTTCTTTACTTTATCTTCGCAGCTGTTGAAGGCGTGATGAGAGTCATTGGGGTAAACACCACATAATTCCACTGCCACCCCTTTTTGTTGTTGCTATGCAATGTGATTTTACTTTGTATCTCTTGAGATAAATTTTTAAAGATAGAAATTTATGAAAAGGGGCAGTTTGAGTTTTTTTTTTTCCTTTGGTTATTTCCTTTTTAATATTTCTAGAAGGGAAGTACTAAACAGAGTACTTCTTAAAATGGTAAGATTGATTGTGAAGGTTCCACCTTAAGTCATGCCAGGAATTAGCTCCATCCCAGAAAAGTTCATGGTTACTCTTTATAAAGAACATTTGTCTTTGTCTTTATGCAGTCAGTACACATTAATATCATCGCTGAGTCTGGATTTTAGTTAATTATACCCTTCAGGCACACAAACATTATATTTCATCCCTCTTTTAAGTCTCATTTGGTTGTCAGTTTTCTCTGACTCTCATGAACTTGCAGTATGGGAGATTCAGCAGACTCTACTGTTGGGAGAACTGGAAGGAAGTGATATTGAAGGGGACGAGGACTCTGGCCGTGTTGGTAGCAGCACTGGACTCTATAGAGAAGTGTCAATAGCTTTGTCTGCAAAGAACTCTAGGTTCCTAGCTTCAGCTTTTCTTAATAAATGGTAGAGGACTGAGTGATTAAGAAGCTATTTTATTTTATTGGATTCAAAAAAGACTTAACATTTTACTCAAAATGCCTTTTGGATTAGATGTACAAGTCAGACAGCTGTGCACAGATTGGCTAATCTATATGTTGCCACCCAAGTTTACTTCACATATTTTGATCTAACCCTTTCAAATAGGACATTTGTTCAATAATATTAAAGAGCCTTTTTCTTCCTTCTGTTGTCTTTGATATATCTACATTCTTTTCATTCTTTTTCAAAAGATTAAAAGAGCAGGTGCATCTGCTTCAATTTAGATATATCTGCTCTTTTTATTTTATTTTATTTTATTTTATTTTATATTTTTTGAGACAGAATCTCAGGATGTCGCCCTGGGTAGAGTACCATGGTGTCATAGCTCACAACAATCTCTAACTTGGGCTCAAGCGATCCTCTTGCCTCAGTTTTTCTATTTTTGGTAGAGACGGGGTTGGGGTCTTGCTTTTGCTCAGGCTGGTCTCAAACTTGTGAACTCAAGTAATCCACCCACCTTGGCTTCCCAAAGTGCTAGGGTTTTCAGGTGTGAGCCACTGCACCTGGCTGCACCTGCTCTTTTAATCTTCATGTATATTTATTTTTACCTTTACATAATCATGAAAAATTCACTTTCGTATATATAATTTTCAGGAAATTAATCCTTGCTAGAAAGAAATAGAAAAGATAAATATACACATATAAATACAGTATATACATTGTATTTATTTAAAATTTTACATAGTTAACACCTTAGTGACTTTTAAATACCATTACTCAGAATACATATCTAATCTATAGTTTGTTTATACTTCCGCATGGTTCCTCTCCCTTATTTTACCTTTTTTTTGTGTGTGTGTGTCCTTTCATAATACGATCAGGAAAGATCAGGAGTTCTTTCTATTAATAGTCCTGCCTATAGGTTTGGTTTGGAGAAGAGAGAGATTGAAATGGTTGATCTTAGTGAGTTTGGGGACATGATGCTTTTCTTTTCTTTCTTTTTTTTTTTTTTTACATGATGCTTTTTGTTTGCCATTACACAGTCCGGTTTTATGTTAACTATCTTCAGGTAAGTTGTTGACAATTAACATTTGTTGCTGCCAAAACAAGTAATTTCTATATGTTTAAACAATTCTTTTAGTACATAAAATGTTCTCTGTGGCTTTGTGAAGTAATCAAATAAACTAAATTATTTTTCTTCGTTAGATGATAATTGTTCTTATGTAATGAAACTTTTACATGCAGGTTTCTCCCCCTATTTTTATCTTTCAGGGTTCTAACCATTTAGCTGTTGTTTGGGGTGACATTATTTTAGCAGTTATTGACTCCATTTTTATATGGTTCATATCCTTTACTGTGTCCTTCCATTATAGTTTATTGTACCATTAAAATCAGATTTCTTTTAATTTGTAATAACAATAAAGAAGTATAGTTATGCATTTTCATTACCTCAGCATAGGAGTTTAGTAGAAGGTGAAAACTAACAACTCTGTGAGCAAAGACTATCTTTATTTTTTTCTATCGAATTTAGCAAACATTAAGTGCTGAAAAAGGTATTGTACCTGCATTTAAGAAAGTCCCCATCTGGTGGAGGAGGCATATGTATCATAAGCAGTAATATAGCAATAATAATTGCTCAGCAGAGAGTATTATGTGAACAAGGACAAGGGAGAGTTAATGCTGGCATAAAAATTAGGAAAGACTGCATAAGCCTTCCTAGTGCCACGGCCCTTTAGTACAGTTCCTGTGGGTCACAACCCACAATTTGAGAACCACTGGCATAAGAGATGGCAGCATTTAAATTGAGAGGGGACTAATAAGAGTTTACTGAGAAGAGAATTGGGAGAAAGGCAGCCTCCCAAGTAACTGGCACTACAGAAACATCTCACCATGCCCAGATAATTTTTTAAGAGATGGGATCTCACTATGTTGCCCTGGCTGGTCTTGCTCAAACTCCTGGCCTCAAGTGATACTCCTGCCTCAGCCTCCCAAAGTATTAGGATCATAGGTGTGAACCACCACAACTGGACACCTGGTCTACACAAAAGTTTTGCACATAGTGGGAGCAGTTAAAGACCTCCTAAATTATGTCCATGGATCCTCTAGGTATCTGAAGATCCTAATTAAGAAATAATAGCTGATTTAAAGAGTAGTTTCTGAGTGAACATGTTTACAAAGGGTGTCTACTTTGTTCAGAGCTACTAGTTTAGAATCCAGGTTTATTGAATAAAATAACAGTTAAATCTGATCTTCTCAGTGAAGTATAATGTTTCATTTTTTCTATGTTGAAAAACTTCTAAAAGACATTTGGTTGGCTCAGCGCCTGTAGCTCAAGCGGCTAAGGTTCCAGCCACATACATCAGCTAGCCTGGGCCTGCCAAACTATAATGACGACTACAACCAAAAAATGGCCAGGCGTTGTGGCGGATGCCTGTAGTCCCAGCTACTTGGGAGACTGAGGCAAGAGAATTGCTTGAGCCCCGGAGTTGGAGGTTGCTGTGAACTGTGATGCCACTGCACTCTACTCAGGACCACAGCTTGAGGCTCTGTCTCAAAAAATAAATAAATAAATAATAAAAAGAAAAGGATTTTAGTTAGTGTTTCATGATGAAAGAAAGGAATTATGGTACCTGTTTCTGCTTGAGCCTGCATTTATGAAGTTTGCTTTCAGATTGCTGCTTGATAACTTTCATTACTGAAATGAAAAGTCTGCTTTCTGTTTGGAAAGCAAATTTCCTAAGTGATTATAAACGACAGGCAAAAGCAGAACTACAAACATTTACGATTGAGTGCTTGCTTTTGAAGGTGACCTTACTTCTTTGATTTTGGTGAACTTAATGTAACTAATCCTGTAAGTTTCTAATTCTAAAGCAATAGGAAAAAAAATAGCCTGACAAATTCCAAAGCCACAGCTTATCTCATGGAGCCTCTCCTCCCCTTTTCTCTGCTTGCTTGTTTTATTTTATTTTTTTGCTGTTTTGCTGCAGGCGAATGATTCTGACCTTGTTCTCCTGGCCAGCCTCCCCCTCTCTCTCCTTGACTCTGGCTTGTGCTGGTGGATATCCTTTTCCTACTGCCGCAGCTTGCTCGCGTTGATGCTCACTGCGGGATGAGGAGGCCTGTTTATTTTCCTCACTGCTTTCCTTTCATGAGAGGAACGTTTTTAACCTTACCTAAAGTTAATAGTATCTTGGTAAGTGGAGGCCTAGGCAGTTTGGAATTTCCTTTTGATCTTTTTATTCCTTGGCTAACAATTTTTGAATTATTAAATAATATCATGTTTTTTAATCTAGAAAACTGGTTTTAGTCAAGAGTTTGAAAAAGCATTTGTCTTGATATGGTTAAGGTATAAAGTATATTTGGCTTTTTAAAAAATTCTGATAGTAGTCTTAATTGGTGAGGTTGTATTGCCTTTAAAAATTGATCTTTTTTAACTCATTTAGAAAGATCAAAAAGCGGTTTTGGTAAAGTAACTATAGCAGTTTTTGATAAATGCTGTATTTATAATTTAAAAAACTTGCCACTTCCATCCTTTTGTTCAACTCTGTTATTTTCAGTGTTTGGTTCAGAAGCAGAGCTTCCTCAGGTCTCTCCTGAGGAAGGAACTTTCATTTAAGAGCAGATAATCTGGCTTGAATTCTAGCTTTTGCTTCTTCATACTAGACAGCGTTGAACTTTACCTGAGTCTGTGCTCCTGGAAAACAATCAAGTTTAAGAAAATCCCCACCATTTGTAGGGAAAGACTTACGCAAAGATCTCTCCTTTCCCATAGGACTTAGATGAAACCAGAGGCCCACTTGTTCACCTCTGACAAGACTAGAGACCCTCCAGTTTCCCCTTCTTTGCCTCATATTAGCTGAATTCTTGATACTCATTGATCAATCTGGACAGAATACTGGCGGACCAAACTTTAAGCATTCTCCTTGCCTCAGGCTGTAAACTTGGATCCACTATCAGCCTAACCCAATGCAGAGCCTTCCTCCAGGCCCCCTCCTGAGAATCTGCCTGAAGAGTGTCTGGTCAGCCATCCCCTCTCTACACCTGCTCCCTAGCCTTGCCTACTTCTCTCTCTAAAGGAAACCCCCCCCTTTTGCCTGACCTTTGAGACTTGCAGATCTCAGAGTGGTAGTACTCTCTCTACTGATGTAACCTTCCCCCACCATAGTCGTCTTTCAGAAACAGTCTCTCTTTACGTTAAGTCCAGATTTATTTTGACATATTTCAGTTTTTTAATTGATAAAATAGAATTGATAGATGACCTAACTTTTTAATTATGATAGAGAATAAAACAATAGGCTAAAAAGAGTAAAATAAGAAAGAAACACTCAAAGAAAACAAAGCAAATGGCATGTCATAATGTGATCCATCAAGAAAGGCTGACCCGAGAGGGCTTGGATTGTGTGTGTATGCTGCTGTATGCTGTGTGGCAGAAGTGTGGCACTGGAGGAACATGTTTTTGTTTATGTTTTTTCCTTGAAACTTCTTTCTCTAGTTCAGACAGTGATAGCTTGTAAGACACAAATCTGTGATAAAGTCAGTATCATGATTGTACATTAGTTAAGATGCATTTTCTGTGTTTTTGTCAGCTTTGAATTTTAGAGACTGTATTTAGCAATACCAACTTTAGAAATGCAGAAGATTCTCTTTTTTTAATGTATTTATTACTATTCGAAATGTTTTTCCTTAATTCCTTTTACATTTTTATAAGTTTGGCACAAACTATGAAGACTCTGAGGCTAAGAAAGAACACAGTGAAATTCTCATTATATAGGCACTTTACAAATACTCTGATCTTTGCTGTGCTCGGTAAGCTATTTATGTTTTCTTATTATAATAGATTATCTTATACTACATATTCCTGCAAAGGTGACTTTGTGTGTGTGTTTCAGCTTCTATAGTATTTATGGTGTGGACAACTAAGACATTTAGAATTGCAAAATGCCAATCCGTAAGTACAGTCTTTCTATTTAAATAGTTGTCATTTTTAATTATTTTATTATATAAAATTTTGAAGAATTTAATTTATGCCTATAAATAGAGATAATTTTAGTGGAGATTTTCTATTTACATTGACCTATTTTGCCTATTTAGTAGGAAAAAATTGAAAAAATTCCTACTAAATCTCCTTTTCCTCTTCTGCCCTTTTTTTGAATTTCTATTTATACACTTTGGAAATAATTCTCTTCCTATGTAGTTTAAAGTAATAGGAAATCTTTTTCTTCCTATACACCTTGAAATTGAGTAGTTTTATATCTAAATGGAACTGGAAACCAGAAGTCTGGCCCATTTCTAGGAGGGTATCTTCAGTAGAGATACTTGAGAGATGTTCTCTGGGCATCCTCTAGTTAAAAGGTTTATTTTGTAGACTTAGAATATACAAAAGGCCTTCTTTTGGGGGTTACTTGGTATTTGGAGGCAGTCTCTAAGTTTGTATAAATAATCACGAAGAGCCCTTTGAAAATGCTGAACTTCTGTTTCCTTAGAGACAATTTAATGAAAAGAGGCTGAATCTTCTGAATTTCTTTTTCTTCTTTCTTCACCTTAGTTTTTTCCACTTTAAGTTCTAAGTATGTGTGTTGGATTTTTTGTTTTCTAAATCTTTCTGTTAACCCTAAAATTTTGGGAAGGGAAACATTTACAACATTAAAGAGTCCTTTAGAAACATTTTGAGCAATATAGGTTTCTTGAAAAGATGTGCTTATTTATTTGGAAGAGTTGTTGGTTAGGAAAATTACATTAGTTCTTGTCATTGTATACTCTTTGAATGAGAAACCTGTAGGTTTATCAGAAAATTCACTTTTCATGTTTGAATTGTCCTTATTTTAGGATTGGATGGAACGCTGGGTTGATGATGCATTTTGGAGATTCCTTTTTTCACTTATCCTTGTTGTAATAATGTTTTTGTGGAGACCATCAGCAAATAATCAGAGGTATACAACGTGGGAAAATTCAAGTTGGCAAGCATTTGTTAAGCGTCTATATTGTCAGAAACACATTGATAGCAGCTTGTGGGGAAATAATCCCTCCTTTTAAGGAGTATACATTCCAGTAGGGAGGTAAGCATAGCGAATGCAAGACAGTGAAAAAAGATGTGTATAAATTTAGCCAGGGGGAAGATGGAAGAGGGATGAGGAAGTCTCCATGAAATGTCAGCCTTTATGTTACATTGTGAGGAAAGGAGTAGGACAGTGAAAGGCTGAGCTGGGATAGAATGTGAATGTGCGTTTTCTGGTCTAGTGAGAAGGATATGATGGACTGTGGAGGTCACTGAGGCATGCAGGTTGGTAGTACCTATTGATATTGGAGGGTGACAAAGCTGGAAAGGAAGAATAGGACCAAAATGGTAGAGGCTAGAATGGCAAGTTCAGGAAGTTTTATTTTAGATTGCATGTGATGAGCTAATACCCAGCTAGTTTTACTACTTTTGGTAGAGATGGGGGTCTCACTATTGCTCAGGCTGGTCTGGAACTCCTGAGCTTAAGCAATCCATGCACCTCGGCCTCCCAGAGTGCTAGGATTATAGTTGTGAGCTGCTGTGCCTGGCCAGCTTATTTTAGAATAAAATAATTTTCATTAATTTATAAAAAACTTTTAAAATATGTTTTCTTTTTAATTTTTGGCCTACCATGACTTAAGATATAAACTGAAAATCGAATGCGCTTAAATATGCTGCTAAAACTACCTCTTGTTTTTGATACAGATATGCCTTCATGCCCTTAATAGATGATTCTGATGATGAAATTGAAGAATTCATGGTAACATCTGAAAATTTAAGTGAGTGATTTACTTTCTTTTAAAATGACAGTTGTACATATTATAGCAGACATATTGTACCTTTGTGATATACAAGGTTATATACATTTTTTCCCTATAAAATATTTTAAAAACTTTATCTTTAGGAACCTTTATTATGGCTGACAGTAACAAAAAGAAAAGTCAATGATGAAAGTGTCAAGACTGTTAATGTAGTTTAAACTTTTGTTATTTGTTTGAGCTTTTGTCACTCATTTGTTCTTAAGGTATGAAAGTAGGTACACTATTTTTTGTAAGCATGTTTTGAATAGTGCTAAATAATGTTAATCTTCTTAATGATGATGGCTAAGTTTCTTTTAAAGGTAAATATACACTTATCCTTGCAATTCAGGCATCCCACTCCAAGGTTTTTATTCAGAAGAAATGAAACAGATGTCTGCAGAAATACCTAATGTTTACAGCAGGTGTATTCTTAATAGTCCAAAACTGGGAGTAATATACTTGTCTACCAACAGGTGAAAAGATAACTGTTGTGTGCAATAGAATACTTCTCAGTAATAAAAAGTAACCAAGACATGAATAAATCTCAAAAATTTTGTGTTGCATGAAAGTAGCCAAATACAAAAGTATGTTGAGTCTATATGTTATTGTTCTGTAAGCGAAGTTCTAGAACAGACAAAACAAGTTGTGGTGGTTGAATCAGAGCAGTGGTTGCTTTTATGGATTGGGGATTGACTGTAAAGAAATTTAAAGAACCTCTATTAAATGTTTTGATTAGGATGTAAGTTACACAAGTGTATATATTTGTCACTTAAAATTTGTATATACTTATTATATAAGTATCATTTGTAAAAATCAATGAATTGTCCCTTTAAGAGAAATGTTAGGATTTCATATACCTTTTGGAAACATTTTTGGATTTGGCAACCTCATTTTGGTGTAATTATCCTAGTCTATGGAGAAGCAATATTTACAAATTAGTGTAATAACAAAAGTAACCATATCTAGGACATAATTGTGTGTCAGGCACTTTATGTATGCTAGCTTGTTTAATGCTCACCAGAACTCTATGAACGAGACGTATTATTATCCTCATTATGTAGTTAGAAACACTGAGTCATGGAAGATTTGTCCAAGATTCCAAGTGAGGCAGTACGGTTCCAGGGTGCAAGCTCATTACCTTTGCTCCACTGAAACTGCCAACATATAGAAGAGCCTGGGTCAAATATGAAGAAAATCCTTTCTTCCCTATCTTATTTAAATCATAAGCACATTTCAACAGTTTATACATCAGAGAAATAAAAAAAGTGTACCTAAAGATTTGTGTTATTCTTGAACATGATGCAGTGAATTCTGAAGATTTTTAAATCCATTACTTTTTTTTTTTTTTAGAGACAGTCTCATTTTATCACCCTCGGTAGAGTGCTATGGTGTCACAGCTCACAGCAACCTCTAACACCTGGGCTTAGGCAACTCTCTTGTCTCAGTCTCCTGAGTAGCTGGGGCTACAGACGCCCACCAGAATGCCTAGCTATTTCTTTGTTGCAGTTTGGCTAGGGTCGGGTTCGAACCCACCACCCTTGGGTATATGGGGCTGGCGCCCTACCTACTGAGCTACAGGCGCTACCTTAAATCTATTACTTTTTTAATGTTTTGATACTAAGGAAAAATGTATGTGTGTATGTCTGTTTATTTAAACTCCCCTAAAACTGGAATTCAAAATGGCAACTTGGAAACTGGTTGTCAAATTCTATTAACGTTTTCCATATCTCATTCCTACATTTCCAAATGATAAAGGCAGCACCCTGCCCAAAGCTTTCAGTGTTAACTCTTCTTTAGAAATAAAGAATATAATATTTTTCCTTATTGGGTTATTAAAGTGGTTATTAAATTTCTAGAGAAAAAGGTTATTTTATAATTATATATATGTCCACTGTTTCTCATTGTAGCTGAAGGAATAAAATTAAGAGTCTCAAAATCAGTTTCCAATGGAACAGCCAAACCTACTTCTGATAACTTTGTGAGTATAGCGAGTATTTAATAGAATCTTAATGTTTAGTACTTTTGAAATCTATAACTGTCATATTCATTATTAGGAAAACAGTTCTTATTAAGTCTTTTTGCCATGTCCTGACAGTAGTTGAGTCCTATAACTATAGAATCTTCATTATAGATCTTCACTTCTCAATTGTTTTCTTAGACCAGCAGTATGAGCATCATCTAAGGACTTGTTAGAAATGCAGAATCTCAGGTCTGAATCTGAGGCTGCTTTGAAAGATTCTTTAGGTGATTCATATGCTCATTAAAGATTGAGAAGTCTTGTTACAGTAAAACTTGTGTTAACTTGTTAGCATATTAAAGTGATTTTCAAGGCATCTTATTTTATTTATTTATTTATTTATTTATTTTTGAGACAGTCTTGCTCTGTCACCCGGGGTAGAGTGCAGGGCACGATCACAGATCATTGCAGCCTCAAACTCTTGAGTTCAAGTGATCATCCTGCCTCAGCCTCCTGAGTAGCTGGGACTACTGGCATGCACCAGAATGTCCAGATGATTTTTCTTGTTTTTTGTAGTGAAAAGGTCTACCATATTGCCCAGGCTGGTTTCAAAGTCTTCTGCTCAAGTGATCCTCCTATCTCAGCTTCCCAAAGTACTGAGATTACAGGTGTGAGCCACCACACACAACCTGTGAAGCCATTTTAAATAGCATTTGTTATCTGTTAGGAAGAGGAATTTGTGTTACCTATGCAGTTATCAAAATTTACAGAGTTTTTTTAAATCATGGAATCTTGAATAAAATGATAAAATATTGGCAAAGATGAGTTGAAAAATATTTTATGCATATTATTTATGTATAAAAGTGATAATTATGAAGCAAAATAGAAATGTCTGTCATAAGTTTTATACTTTGTTCTCCCATGATTAAATAGTATGTAAAAATTTATACATGCATATATAAGTTCTATCAGGACAGATGACATATGAAAACATTTTAATCTGTTGGATGGAATATATTCTCTAATTTTTATTTCTATTCTTTTTTTTTTTTTTTTTAAAGACAGTCTCACTCTGTTGCCCCAAGCTAGAATATTGTGGTATCAACCAAGCTCACAGCAACCTCAAACTCCTGGGTTCAAGCAATCCTTCTGCCTCAGCCTCATGCATAGTTGGGACTACAGGCACCACCTAATTTTTCTATTTTTAATAGAGATGGAGTCTTGCTCTTGCTCAGGCCCATCTGGAACTCTTGAGCTCAAGGGATCCTCTCACCTTAGTCTCCCAGTATAGTAGGGTGACAGGCCTGAGCTGTTGTACTTGGCTTAATTTTTATTTTTGATAATATGATAATTCTTTAAAATGTGTTCTTTGAGTAGTTTTATGCTGATTTAAATAAACTTTTAAAAAATGAAAGTAATTCTAGTTATCTAGCGTCAGAGCTAATTACACTCAGTTTGTTCAGTATTTTCCTCTTATTTTACAGATGTGTCTCAGTTTATTTTAAAGCTTAGTATTTATAAATATGTCAAGAGAATATTTCTTCATTTCTCTAAAGTAAGGGCAATCGGCTTTTGATCAGAAATTAGGGATGTTACCTCTCATTGATTTAACTTCTACCTGAGATCCATTGCAGAGAACTGGGATTCCTCTTAATACTGGCTCAGTTGGCTTTGTTTCTCTCTAGGCAAGCAAAATGTGATCCATACTAGAACAGATCAGATCATTCCACGGAGCCAGGTAGACAGCAAAAGAAAAATTTTTATTTATTTCACATTATAAATCAAAACCTTTCATTTTTCCTTCTCCTAGGGAAATAACTTTTAGCTTGTTTTTTGTTTAAAAAAATACAGATGATAAAGATATAGATAAATACCACAACTGACTCACTTTCCTTTTCTTGTCTCCTAAAGGGAGGTAAGTGTAAATACAAGTGATACAAATAAATAGCCCTTTCTAAAGTTATATCTGTGCCATCATCTTCTTCTGTTGAAAAGTTATTGGCTTGGCACTCATAGCTCAGTGAGTAGGGCGCCGGCCACATATACTGAGGCTGGAGGGTTTGAGCCCGGCCCGAGCCTGCTAAACAACAGTGACGACTGCAGCCAAAAATAGCCGGGCGATGTGGTGGGCGCCTGTAGTCCCAGCTACCTGTGAGGCTGAGGAAGAGAATCGCTTAAGCCCAGGAGTTGGAGGTTGCTGTGAGCTGTGATGTCACGGCACTCTACCAAGGATGACATAGTGAGACTGTCTCAAAAAAAAGAAAAGAAAAGTTATAAACTCATGACATAAAAACTTGAGAAAATTAGGAGGCATAATGGGGGTGGGAAAGCAAAGAAAAATAAATAAATATTTTTTTTCTACCTTATAAATCAGCTCTTAGTATTTTTAGTATGGTTTCTTAGGACAAAAAATAGCACTATACATCTAACTGAAACTAAGAAGTGCAAAAGTCTGAAATCCAATTTTTGTTTGCCTGTTTAAAAAAAAAACACTGATATTATTTCTGTGTGGCATAAGTGCCAACTTGCTAGGATATATATAGGAACTAAAAGAATGTCAAATACTTGAATTTTACATAAATTCTATTGAAAAATTCTGCTTTCAGGTTATACTATGTAAATGCTAAATATAAATATTTATTCCTACAGGATGAAGATTTGAAGTGGGTAGAAGAAAATATTCCCTCTTCATTCACAGATGTGTAAGTATTCTCTGGGTCTAAATTTTAAGCTGTAGTTTTCAAAGGGTAATTTTGTCACATGCTTTTCAAGCCTTACATATGTTTTTGTAGGGTCCCATCACCAGTGAATGACTAATTTACTTCTTATGGAACCATAAAGAAAAACAAAGTCCTACCTTAGTCTCTCTTTCTCCTTCTTTTTTCACTATGCAAAAACTATTTTAATACTAGTGGTCTAAAACCAACTGTAGCTTTTTCTGATCTGTGATTATCAGGATAATTTTAATTTGTTTTAGCTTTCTTTATGCAAAATGTCAAACATGTAAAATGTTCTATTTTTTAGAACACATATAACCATAATACCATGTATTTTAGGGGAAGCTTTTGTTTTATTTTCTGAAGTTTTAAAATTGTTTTTTAAATTTCAGATTAATATAAGGGTACATACAATTAGGTTACATTGTTTGCATTTGTTAGGAAAAGTCTGAGTAGTCTTTGAGTCCTGCACCCAGGAGGCGTATACCCCTACATTGTACCCATTAGGTGGGAGCTTACTGAACCCCTTACTTCTGTCCTTCCTCCCCCCTTCTTGAATTTAATTGTGATCTTTCTCTCATGTGGGCCTGTAGTTGTTCATCTACTAGTTTCAAATTAATATTGGGTTCACGGTTTGCTTGCTTTGCTGTTTTTCCATTCTTGAGATACTTTACTAAGGAGAATATTCTTTGGCTCCATCCAGGCAAATACCAAAGATGCAAAATCTACATCTTTTTTTATGGTTGAATAGTATTCATGGCTTACATATACCACAGTTTTGAATTTTTTAAATATTATTATGCATATATCATAGTTGCATATCTTCATAGGGTACATGTGATGTTTTGATACAGGCATAAAATGTGAATTAATCAAATCAGGGTAATTGTGGGGTGTCCATCACCTTAGAAATTTATCATTGTGTCATGAACATTCCAATTCCATTCCTTTAGTTATTTTAAAGTATACCCTAACTTGTTGGTTATAGTCACTTTGTTGTGTTATCAAATAGTGTTCATTCTGTCTAACTATTTTTTTGTTAACCATCCCCATTAACAATCCTCATTTTTTCCGCCACTCCCTGCAACCCTTCTCAGTCTCTGGTAACCATCATTCTACTCACTGTCTCCATGAGATCAACTGTTTTTTCATATATAGTTCTAGTATATGTGTGAAAACAAAAGAGATTTGTCTTTTGTATTTTAATTCCAAAATATTAAGGGGTAGAAATTTTTTTTTTTTTTTTGAGAGAGAGTGTCATTATGTCACCTTTGGTAGAGTGCTATGGTGTCACAGCTCACAGCAACCTCAAACTCTTGGGCTTAAGCGACTCTCTTGCCTCAGCCTCCCGAGTAGCTGGGACTATAAGCGCCTGCTATTTTTGGTTGATGTTGCCATTGTTGTTTAGCAGGCCCTGGCCAGCCTGGAACCTACCAGCCTTGAACCCACCAGCCTCAGTGCATATGGCTGGCACCCTACTCACTGAGCTATGGGGGCTGAGCCAAATGCTTTTATTCCATAGGTACCTTTTATGCTGAAGTTGGGGCTTTTAGTGTACCCATCACCTGAATAATGTTTATTATACCTGATAGGTAGTTTTTTATCCCTCCCCTCCTTCCCCTTTCCCCTCTTCTTGATTTCCTAAGACTTTTACAACTCTTTGTGCCTATCTGATTTTTTTTTTTTTTTTTTTTTATAAAATGACTTCTTTTCCATTGGGTAGATACCTAGTAGTGGGACTGCTGGGTCAAATGATAAGTCTACATCTGTTTCTTTGTAGGAATATCCCTACAGTACTGTCTTCCATAGGGGTTGTCCTAATTTGCAGTCCCACCAACAGTGTGTAAACATTCCTTCCTTTCTGTATCCTCATCAGCATGCATTGTTTTTTTACTTTTATTTTTTTAGAGACAGAGTCTCACTTTGTGGCCCTTGGTAGAGTGCTGTGGCGTCACAGCTCACAGCAACCTCTAGCTCTTGGGCTTAGGGGATTCTCTTGCCTCAGCCTCCCGAGTAGCTGGAACTACAGGCGCCCAGCACAATGCCTGGCTATTTTTTTGTTGTTGTTGCAGTTTGGCCGAGGCCAGGTTTGAACCCTACACCTCAGTATAGGGGGCCGGTGCCCTACTCACTGAGCCATAGGCGCTGCCCTGTTTTTTTACTTTTTAATAAAGGCCATTCTGACAGGGATAAGGAGATAACTCATTGTCTTTTTTTTTTTTTGGAGACAGAGCCTTAAGCTGTCGCCCTGGGTAGAGTGCTATGGCATCACAGCTCACAGAAACCTCCAACTCCTCGGCTCGAGCAATTCTCCTGCCTCTGCCTTCCTAGTAGCTGGGACTACAGTTGCCCACCACAACGCCTGGCTATTTTTTTTTTTTTTGGGGGGGGGGGGGAAGGTTGCAGCTGTCATTGTTGTTTGGTGGTCCCGGGCTGGATTCGAACCCGCGAGATCAGGTGTATGTGGCTGGTGGCCTTAACGGTTTGAGCCACAGGCGCCGAGCCTCATTGTCATTTTAATTTGCATTTCCCTAACAATTAGTGATCTTGAACATTTCTTCATAGTTTGTTGACCATTTGTCTTTTTTTTTTTTTTTTTTTTTTTTTTTTTAAGTTATATTTACAGCTCGGCGTCTGTGGCTCAAGTGGCTAAGGCACTAGCCACTACACCTGAGCTGACGGGTTCGAATCTAGCCCAGACCTGCCAAACAACAATGACGGCTGCAACCAAAAAGTAGTCGGGCGTTGTGGCAGGTGCCTGTAGTCCCAGCTACTTGGGAGGCAGAGGCAGGAGAACTGCTTGTGCCCAGGAGTTGGAGGTTGCTGTGAGCTGTGATTCAATAGCACTCTACTGAGGGTGACAGCTTGAGATTGCCTCAAAAAAAAAAAACACTTCCATTTATGCATTTATGCTTTTGCCCACCTTTTAATGGGGTTGTTTGTTTGTTTCTTGCTGATTTGTTTGAGTTCTTATCAATTCTGATACTGGCCCTTTATCAGATGTGTAGCTACAAGTATATTTTCCCATTCTATAGATGGTTTACGCTGTTGATTATTTTCTTTGCTGTGCAGAAGCTTTTTTTTTTTATTGTTGGGGATTCAGTGAAGGTACAAGAAACCAGGTTACACTGATTTTTGCAGAAACTTTTAAATTTAATCATATCCCATTTATTTTTGTTGTTATATTTGCTTTGGGGTCTTAGTCATAAATTCTTTGCCTAAGTTGATGTCTAGTAGAATTTTTCTTATATTTTCTTCTAGAATTTTATAGTTTCATGCCTTATATTTAAGTCTTTTATCCATTTTGAATTAATTTTTGTGTATGGTGAGAAATAAGGGTCCTATTTAATTCTTCTGCATGTTTTTTCATTCTATCCATTTTTCCAGCACTTTATTGAATAGGGCTTCCTTTCCCTAGTGTATGTTTTTTGGTCTGATTTGTTAAAGTCCTCAACAACATACTGGCAAACCAAATTCAACAACGCTTTAAAAAGTGATTCACCATGGTCGGGTGGGTTTCATCCCAGGGATCCAAGGATGGTTCAATATATGCAAATAAATGTGAATCACCACATAAGCAAAAACAAAGACTCTAAGATTATCTCAATAGATGCAGAAAAAGCATTTGATAAAGTCCAACACCCTGTCCTGATGAGAACTCTTACGAAATTAGGCATAGATGGGACTTTTCTTAAACAGATAGAAGCCATCCATGACAAACTCACAGCAAATATCGTACTGAATGGGCTTGTTTAAACCTGTCCTTCTTGAGAAGGCTTTCCAGCTATTCAAAGGGAATTGAATGTTGTGATCTCAGTCTTTGGTTCCACACTTTTTGAAAAACATTTTTTCCTAGGAATAGAATTTTTGGTTGACAATTTTTTCTTTCAACCCTTTAAAAATTGTCACTTGAATGTCTTCTGGCTTTTTATAGTTTTCAAAAAGAAGTCTGTTTTAGTTCTTATCTGTGTTCCTATGTACATCATATGGGTTTTGTTTTGTGTGTTATGTGGGTTTTATTATTTTACCTTTAACATTTTCTTTTTTCTTTTCTTTCTACCTTTTGCTTTATCCTTACTGTTATAGAATGGTAAATATAATTGAGTTTTCATCTCTCTCTTCAATCTTATAAAGTTAGAAAAGAGGGAAAGGTAAGATAACCTCAGTGACTACTTAATACCTGATCAGAAATCCTTTCATTGTTATCAGCTGTGGCATTTTGAACGCTAGCCTTAGTGATTCAGCTATGACAAGGAAGTCCCTAACGTCCCAGAAAAGGTCTGGGATTGAGTTTTAGGCCTTCAGGTGAAGTCTGGAAATGACCCTTTCTCTGATAGCAGGCTGATAAGGGAGTTTCTGTGAATTTTTAAAAAGTTGGTTATGGGCAGTGCCTGTGGCTCAAGGAGTAGGGCACTGGCCCCATATACTGGAGGTGGTGGGTTCAAACCCAGCCCAGGCCAAAAACTACAAAAAAAAAAGTTGGTTATGATTTGTCTCAGCATCGATGACTGAGTATACTCAGAATGAATGTCACCAGTCTCAATGTTTTCTATAGACAAGGAGGGGGACTCCAGCAAACCATAACTACCAAATGAGGAATATGAAATAAAGTTTTAAAAACATAAAATAATGACTAAAATTTTAAGATTTTCTTTTTATCTTTAGTTTTAATTAGTATGAATATGAAGATTCTGAGGGTGTATGTGTAGACATATTTTCATTTTTGTTGGCTGTATACTTTGCTGGATTGTATAGCAGTTGTATGTTTAACAATTTGAGGAAGTACCAAGCTACTTTCCAAAGTAGCTACACTATTTAATAATCTTACCAGCAATGTATCAAGTTTCCAATTTCTGCAGATTTCTTTTTTTATTTTTATTTTACTTTTTTTATTAAATCGTAGCTGTGTACATTAATGCAATTATGGGGTACAACGTGCTGGTTTTATATACAATTTGAAATACTTTCATCAAACTGGTTAACATAGCCTTCACCGCTTTTCTTAGTTATTGTGTTAAGATATTTATATTTTACCCTTAGTAGATTTAACATGTATCCTTGTAAAATGCACCGTAGGTGTGGTCCCACCAATTACCCTCCCTCCACCCATCTTCCCCATCCCCTCTCCTCCCCTTCCCTTCCTCTTTCCCCTTCATCTTGGGCTGTAGTTGGGTTATAGCTTTCATATGGAAGTATGGGTGATTATAAATTAGTTTTATAGTAGGGCCGAGTACATTGGATACTTTTTCTTCAGATTTCTTCTTAACACATTATTGACTGGCAATTTTATACAGAAGCTATCTCATGTCACTGGCTATTATTCTGTAATTGAATATGGAAGTGAAACAGTCTAAATAAACTTTAATGTACTTTATACATAACGTATTGAAATGAAACGTAACTTCTGTATAACTTTGAATAATTTTTGTAGTATGATAAACTGCATAGCACTCGTGCAATGGCACACAATAGGATTTGCAAATACATCTTGTTTCACTGTGCTTTCCTTCTGAAGAGCATACACTATACATTCTGGTTGGATTCTTTTATATGGCAGTGACTATTTTTTCTCAAATGTGGCCTTCCGGTTGGCCTTAAAGCCTGAAAGGTGAATCTTTGTAAAGTGCTCTTTTAGAGGAACCCAAAGTGTCAGGTTCTGTGCTGCATTCATTTGAATCAACGGTTATCTATTCCCTAGCTACTTTTAGTAGAAATTGTTCATATCTCTTTTTGTTTTGTAAATGGTAGTCACGGTACATTTTGAATACATTAAATAAAGCAGAATTGATCAGAAAGAATGCTACTTTTTTATACCACTTCAAGCCTCCTTGAAAGACACTGCTGTTTGCCACACACTAGTCTGCTTGTTCGACTCCTTTCATGTATTTGTTAGGATCTCCTATGCACATAGGTTTAACTATGTCATCCATAGAATTCCTCTCTTGCTTTCCAGGGGATTTCATAGAGGCATCGTGAATAGTTGATATCAGATGCACTAGCCTTTTATCTTTTCATGTGATAAGAACAACGGGTCCTTTCTGTAAAAACATTATTTCCCCTCTGAAGATTCTTTGACTTTTCTTTTAGTACTTTTGGTAAACACAGTTCTCTCTTCCAGTGCCACAGACTGGTGTTTTCTTTACTAATAATATTTCAGCTATAGAAATGCTATTAATGATTATCTTGGTATACGTGATGCCAAGAATCAAGATACGGCTCTAAGATGACAGTTTTGTTTCATTTGTTTGTTTTTTGAGGCCTGGCCTACCCCCACTGTCTTTGGCTAATGGAGGAGAGACACAGCTAAGGAAGGATAATATAGTTTCTTGTAGCTTTTTGCCTTTCCCTGTATAGATCTCAAAGTTGTAAATGTAGCCAGTCTCACTTTCACAAAGCATTCTTACCAAAATACCATATTTGTTACTTTGTCAGATTATATGTTCTGAAGCGGATACATCCCCTGTCTGGTACCATTGCTTCATCTAGGGTTAACTCCTGCTTAGGTATATACACAGACTGAAATTTTGAAAAAAAAGAAAGACTAAAATTTTGGGATAAAGTACCTATATACTCGAGTATAAGCCGAGTTTTTTCCAGCACAAAATTTGTGCCAAGTTCAGGTATACTCGAGTATATACGGTAATCCCCAAAAAACCTAATTTTACGTCTTCACTAGATGTAGCTTGTGAATTATCACTAAGATGAAAAAAAATGTAAGAATTTGCTCAAACCTCATTTTGGGAAATATTGGTGTTTTAGGCAAAGGGTCTATTGACCGGTAATCTCTTTAATGCAATTTCTTTCTTCCTTTTTTTTTTTTTTTAAGAGAGAGAGTCACATATTGTTGCCCTCGGTAGAGTACGATGGCATCACAGCTCTCAGCAACCTCCAGCTCTTGGGCATAGGTGATTCTCTTGCCTCTGCCTCCCGAGTAGCTAGGACTACAGGTGCCCACCACAACACCTGGCTATTTTTTTGTGGTTTGCTGGGGCTGGGTTTGAACCTGCCACCCTCTATGTATGGAGCCAGTGCCCTACTCACTGAGCCACAGGCACCACCAATGCAATTTTTTTGTTTGTCCCATCAATATCAAGAAACTGAGAAACTTCCTTATATCACTTGTGGTAGCTTCTATCCAGGGTAAAATTTTAGCAGAGTTTTTATAAAATACTTCCATTTGGTGGTGGTTTGAGAAGCAACAAAATAAAAAAAATCATTATCAAAAAGTAAATTTGTCACTTCACTGATACTCTGTGGATCACTAAGTTCAACAGTTACACCTGAAATATTTGTATAATTCTCCAAGGTTAGTGTAATATCATTTTCAATCCATTCTTCTTCAAAATCACTTTCACCATCAGATTCTGTTACATTTCTTTTTTGCTATTTTGGTGGTCTGGTATCAGATTTATAGCTGTCTTCCAATAAACTATCATATTCCAGATCACTACAAAATATTTCAAAACTACTTAGACAATCAGATAAATCATCTGCTTTACAATTCATTGAAAAATTCTTCATTGTCACTATCTGTCATGGTTGAAATTTTTGTAATACTAGAATTGTGATAAAAACTTGAATGTCTAGAAAAATAATTTTTTAATAACAAAATGAACATAACCGAACATGATTGAGAAAACTTTTACAATATCCTATATTACCCTGTGTTTTAATAATTGCAATAGCTAATACAAGTGCAAACACAAATTAATTTGTGATCGGTCAACAAAGTTTGGGTATGTAATGCACAAGTTAAGTAGTAACCAGTCAAAAATGTATTAATACTTGTTAATGTCCACCTTTTTAATTTTAGCTCTTAGTGATTGTGAAGTGATATGTCATTGTGCTTTTGAATAACTGGAATTGAAACTATCTTATTGGGAGACTAGTACCTCATTTAACTAAACTGCGGTAATTAAAATTTATGTATATTATGTCTGTGCAAAATAAGAACTGCCTGTATTTTATGAAACTAATGATACACGTTTATATATTTCTCTTTTAACAGAAAAGGAAAATTTGTGTGTGTGTATTCTGTTATGTTTATCCCTGTGTTTACTGTTTCTTCTTTCCTTCCTGTGTATCTGAGCTAAGACCTTTCTTCTATAGGTAGATCTTGTAGGTGTGCTAGCAACAAATTCTTTTCAGTTTTATTTATATGAAAAGGTGTTTATTTTGCCTTCTTTTTTAAAGGATAGCTTTGCTGGATATAGAAATGGTGATTGATTTTGTTTGAGCACTTCCAACATGTCTTCCAATACCTTCTGGTTTTTTATTGGTCTTTAGAAGAAATCGGTCATCATGTTACTGGTCTCGTGTGTATTATGTCACTTACTTTATGCTGCTTTTCTGATTTTTCCTTTACATTTAGCTTTTGGCAGTGTGTTTATGATGTCCATAGGTGTGATTTTCTTTCTTATGTTCTCCTTGGGATTTGTTGAGGTTTTCAGATACATGTCCCTTGGTCATTTTCCAGTGCATTCAGCTACGTATTTGGGATATTTTTGTCCAGGTTTTATAGATTTTTTGTCCAGGCTTTTGTGAAAGGAATCATTTGACCTCTGCATTTTTACCTGCTGTCTTCCATTTCAGTCTTTTTCTTATGATCCTTTTTACTTCTTTTTTTTTTTTTCCTTTGAGACAGTCTCATTTTGTCACCCTCAGTAGAGTACGGTGACATCACAGCTCACAGCAACCTCAATCTCTTGGACTTAAGCGATTCTCTTGCCTCAGCCTTCCAAGTATCTGGGACTACAGGCATCTGCCACAACTCCCGGCTATTTGTTGTTGTTGTCATTGTTGTTTAGCAGGCCCCTGCAGGTTCAAACCCAACAGCCCTGGAGCATGTGGCCATTGCTGAACCGACTTCTTTCTTCCTATCATTTTCATTTTTTTAGTTGTTTCCCTGCCACATAATGTTTTCATTTCAATTTATTCTCCCTGGGTACCTTATAATTTTTACCTTCATCACCGGCATGACTTTTTGTCTTTCTTTAATTATTATCCTGAGTTTGAGAGACTCTGAATTGTTTTCGTTTTTTTTATCACTTCTATCCTGCTTTTTAAATTTCTTTTTGTAGAATTGCCAATTTTTTTTAAGAACAAATAGAAAGATGAATGAATAGAAAGATGGAAATAAGAGAAAATTAAGGAAAATTAAGGAGTTTCAAGATTTTTATTGAATTGGAGTAGTATATTATAGCTGTAACTATAGCATTCTTCTACTGTAAAATGCCTTTTTTTTTTAGACAGAGTCTCACTCTGTTGCCTTGGGTAGAGTGTCATGGCTCACTGTAACCTCAAACTCCTGAGCTCAAGCAATCCTCTTGCCTCAGCCTCCCCAGTAGCTGGACTACAGAACCCTGGACCAAGCCTGGCTAGCTTTTTCTATTTTTAGTAGAGACTAGTTCTTGCTCTTGCTCAGGCTGGTCTCGAGCTTCTGCGCTCAAGCAATCCACCCACCTTGGCCTCCCAGAGTGCTAGAATTACAGGCATGAGGTGTAATTTTCATTTTTCTTCTTTTACTTTTTTTCCCTACACAATTATATGGAATTGACTTTGTGTATTTTTGCCTGTTCTAGGCGTTGTGTGATGAGGTTTCCAAGTTTGATTACCTTCCTTCTATTCATGAATTATAGTTTCTTTTATAGATGATATTGATGTGATAGAAGGATATGGGGAAATGGAGGTTGGCACTGGCTTTTTTTTTTTCCTTGCAGGATCCTTGATTTTCTCTTTTTATTTCCATCTTTCTATTCATTATACTATCACATCTCCAGGGTTTATTCCTCTTCTATGTAAACGATTCTCCCCTGAATACAATGGTTGTTCAAGGCTGCTGCCTTTGCTCCTGCTCATTTTAAGCACCTTCCCTGTAGCAGGTGCTGTGAACTACCCCGTTACTGACCTTCATTCAGTAACTTGGCTCTTAGGGTTGGACTTTTTTGCAGGGGTTGATTTTTGTCCGTGCTTTTTCTGAGTCCTCCTGCACTCCACTTTTTTCACAGTCTCTCAATCCTCTCTTTCCCTACTGTCTGTACCCAGAGCTTACAGTGGCAGCAAGTAATCTGTTGGAATTTGTTGTTTATTTCTCTTACATGTAATTTCAAGTTTATAGTGTTTTTCTGGTAATACTGGGGACATGAGTCTTGTGTGGTTTTGTTTGCAGTTCTTAGTAATTTTAGGGGTGTATTGACAAGGATATGAGGAGGATTCAGATTAGGCAGCCACCATTACTTTCTAGATTTGGAACCTCATAACTAAGTAATTTAGAGGGAAATCATTTAAGCAGAGTCACCTCCTACTGTGCTGCCACTTCTTGGTAATTTAGAGAGAAAGCAGTAAGGCTCTTGGATGGTTCTCTTTATAAATGAGAAAGTCAGCATTCTGTACTCTTTCTTTATGTAAATAAAATGCCTGCTCGATACAAAAATTCCTTTGAAATATAGAATATGTTCATTTCATATATATGAAATGGGGAGAGTTTTATAGTCAAGTTTTATAGTTTTATAGTCAAAATTTTAGATTCTTGGGAACCCTTGCATGTTCACTTGTCAAAACTTTAACATAGAAATTTAACACAGTGCTGTCCACAATCAATATACAGTTTAAATACCAAGTTTAGTATGTAGACTTCATACACAGAAAAACCTCCTTTTTTACATAATTTTGCAAGTCCAGGGCAGTTTAAACAGATCATAAATAACCATCTGATATAGCACTTTATGAGATAGATGTGTGCTATTCACTGTGAGATATTTGTATGCTGTTCACACTGCTATTCACTGTGAATTCCTCATCTCTGATAAGCCTTGCAGGTGGGGGTAGCACAGCTCCTGAGTAGCAGGAACTGTTTAAATGGTTAGTAACCTCACAGCAGGAACTATTGTTGCCATTGCTAGTGTTTTTCCCTAACCAAAGCACCCAGCACCCAGCAGACTGTCTTCTGGGCCCCTAAGGTTCATCTTTCTCCTAATGTAGTCTTCTTCCTCAGATTTTCCTTAATCGTATCATTCCACACAATCTGCCTTGGCTCCTTTCTCACATCTCACTAATCTCAAAGTACTCTTGCCTGCAGGAGACTACACTGTCATAGCATCCTCTGGAACTGTGCATGTCTGTGACTTTCGTGTTGCAACTTTGGCACGTGGACTCTTCCTTCAGGCTCTCTCCCTCCAAGCTCTGCTGCATATTGAGGCTAGATTAAGCTTACTAAACATTTTTATACATTTATATTTTCTTTTTATGCATATTTTCTTTTCTGAGCAAAGGTTATATTCTATAACTCTCTCTTTATGTCTTATCCTTCACTGGTAGACATCAGGCAATGGTAATAATGACACAAGAGTTAAGCAAATACTTGATTCTATAAATACCTCTTTTCATAATGTGTTTACTCATCCCTCTTAAGTTCTCACAAAAGTACACGACATTTGGGTTTTCTAATTAGATGGTAGATCACCACTCAGATATTTGTCTAACTATTCGACATTAAAAAAAATAGGGGATTAAAAAATAAATAAGTAGATGTCAGTTGTGTTTGAAATTACTCATTGGTATGTTTTTAGTCATTGATATTCCTCCAACATCTTAGGCTTTACGATTGCTAATCTTTTTTTTCCTTTTTTGGAGACAGAGTCTCATTTTGTCGCTGTCAATAGAAAGCCGTGAGTCATAGCTCAGAACAAGCTTAAACTCTTGGGCTTGAGCAGTCAAGTTGCCTCAGCCTTCCAAATTGCGGGCACTACAGGCACCTGCCACAATGCCCAGCTATGTTTAGCGACGTAGTCTCCCTCTGGCTCAGACTGGTCTTGAACCCAGGAGCTCAGGCAATCTACCCACCTTGACTTCCCAGAGTGCTAGGATTTCAGGGGTGAGCCACTGTGCCCGGCCCTCGATTGCTGATCTTGCATTGTTTTTGTTGTTTCCATTTTGAAGTTAAGATTATTTAAATATTTAATTGGGCATTTTTTGAAGCAACACGCATTCTGGAAAAAGTACAAATCCCAAGTATACGTATGGTTCAGTAAAATTATTCAATCAGTATATTTGTGTGATCAGCACCTGGATCAAAAAATAGAATATGGCTAGTACCTAAAAACTCCATTTTCCTTCCATATGAGAAGCCCGCTTCCCCAGAGGTTCTGCTGTCCTGATGTCTGTAACTGTAGATTATTTGTGTGAGTCATTAAATGTGTATCCCTTACTAGATCATCCATTTGCTTTATTGTGTAATATTCCATGGTATGAATATACCATAATTTATGTATTTGGGTTACTTTCAGTTTAGGGCTGTTGAGAACAACACTGCTATGAAAATTCTTCTTCATGTCTGTCAGTGAGCCTAGGTGCTCCCTTTTCTCGACTATATATTCCAGGAGGGAGAATGGTGGGTCTTAGGCCTTTATGGATGCACTGGCCTTACTTTTAATAACATTGTTATTCTTTTTCCCTTTTTATTTCAGAGCCCTTCCAGTGTTAGTGGATTCAGACGAGGTAAAATATGTTTTTGCTTATTTTGTTGGAAAAGAGACTCTGAAAGTTACTTTTTAAAATGATTATAAATTGAGCAGCTGGAAAGGCACTGTGAATTGAATTGTGGGTAAAGTTCAAAGGATTTACGGGTAAAATTCTCATTTTAAACAAGAACAACATAAATGCTTACTGTTATGTAAGAAGGGAGGGATTATTTTGATTTGTTAAAGTCTTGTATTTAAACAAGAGTTGAAAAGATTTTAAGATGGCAATTTATCTACATCTCTAATACTTCTAGATGTTTACTGGAATATTAAGTAAACTTTCTACCTTATTTTCATTTACTAAGCAATAAATTTGAATAGAAGATGTAGATGTAAGGAAGTTTTTGAGAAAAAAAGTTAGTTGTAGATTCTGGACATTGAAGTGTGGCCCAAGGCAGGAAGAAGTCTGAAGTGTGAGAATTGAAGAATGGATGTCTGGAACATTAGCTTATACAAAGGAAGAGTAGAGAGAAATTAATGGTAGCTTAGTAGTAGTCTGTGCTGTGGCCAGAGAACATGAGAGGAGGAGCCAGAGCTCTGTTCATCAAAATATCATTTTAGTGTCAGCGTGTGGATTTGACTGCAGCGGGATGAGAGTGTTTGAGAAGGCCTTGCTACAAAACAGTTAAACTTCCAAATTTATACTCTATAGAAGAACATACCATAGAATTAACTTTTAAAGGGACATTTAAGGAATTTATTTAGTAAAAAATCCATTTATAACTTCAGAAATACATTGATTCAGTTAAGTGAGGGAAGTCTCTTGAGGAGCTTTGCCTCAGAAATCCATTTTAGCTCCGTTCCTCCTTCTGCTGAAGATTCTGAACCCTGTGTGTTTTCTAGCAGGAAGTTGAACTTTTCGGAACTTCTCAGCAAGATAACTAACTGTATATTATTAAAGAGTGTGGATTATGTGGTTTTTATTTTCCATAGCCAATGCTTCCATGTATATCGTGGAATATATTTAATTGCCCCAAATTGTGGCTATTGCAAAGATTAAATTGTGACTATTGAAAGATGAGAACATTTTTGTTAGATTTCTGGAAGTAGCATCAGCATTTTGATATCTTCTTCTTTTTTGTTCCCCTCAGGAAATCATGACCAGATCCGAAATGGCTGAAAAAATGTTCTCTTCAGAAAAGATAATGTGATTTGTAACCCATGTAAATGAAAGCTAGCTAACTGTGAAGGACTGTCCTTCATCAAGACTGACATTATACTCTGATACAGCATAATGTTTTTCTTAGGTTATCTTGGAAATCTGTGTGTTAAACTGAAGGATTCTGCAACCCTTTTATAGTGACTCTTGAATGTCAGTTCAGTGTCCCCATTAAATTGCCTGGATTTGGGAATAATCTTGGTAGAGAATTATGATGAAGTTATCTGCACAAATGTCTCTGGGCTAATTGGTACCAGGCATGTGGATTTGGGTTCCTTCTCTTTTCTTACTTTTTTTTTTTTTTTAAAATAAATATTCCAGCTACTTTTTCCACGTACCTTTGTGACAGATGATGTGATTCTTCTGAAATGTAGTATCAGCGTTGTCATGTCTTGGGGTTACTAGGTGCAGTAATATTTTCTTTGACTTTTAAACTAAAGTTATTTGATAATAAGTAAAACTTGGTTAATATTGGAACATAAGCGTTTATATGTAGAATTTGTCTTTTTTTTCTCCGCAAAGTCCTTGCCTGTAAGTATTACCATGCCCACCAAATCATGTAGTTAGGTTTTCTCTGAGCTCAGGGGAATCACAGTGCACACAGGGAAGTAGCTGTTTTTTGTGTTTGTTTTTTTTTGAGACAGAGTGTCACTCTCTTGCTTAAGTTAGAATGCTGTAGTATCAGCCTAGTTCACAGCAACCTCGTATTCCATCGATCCTCTTATCTCAGCCTCCCAAGTAGCAGGAACTACAGGTGTCAGCCACAACATCCAGCTAATTTTTCTATTTTTAGTAGAGACAGGATTTTGTTCTTGCTCAGGCTGGTTTTGAACTTTGGAGCTCAAGGGATCCTCCAACCTTTTCCTCTTCGAGTGCTAGGATTACAGGCATGAGTCACTGTGTCCGGCCCAGAGAGAAGTCTTAAGGGTCACTTCCAACGGTTTGCTCTGCCATGTCCCCTCCCTCGGGCACCACATGTACATGTTCTGCTGCTGACTGTGCCAGGGCAGGTGATGGGCACCTGGCCACATGGCTTCCTAGAGCATTCCCAACCCGGTGAGCTGGGAGACTCCTTACCAATGATCTTGGGGGAAGTAGAATTATACCTTTTATATAATCTTGGCATGTTGTGTTTTATAACAAAAACATATGTTTAACTGCAAGGTATATATATCACTGTTAATCTTGTAATTAATTTCTTAACCTTCAACCATGTTTTATACCTTATTTTGTTACATTATATATTTGTAATGTATATTTTGAAATCTTTTATTTTAATGTCTTTTTTAAAAGTATGGAATGTTATACACTTGAAAGGCAATTGAATATAGTATGATGAAAATGTGAATGTTTTGCTGCTTCCACGACCAAAGATATAGAGCTGATAGACATGTAGGACAGTAATTGAAGTTAGAATCTTGTATGTCTTGTCTTTGAAGGAGTTCTAACCCTACAAATTAAGAATGACTTCAGAGAAATTTTATTAGGAAAACTTCAAAATCTTAATCACTCAAACACTTAAATATAACCTCTAAATTTTTTCACTGTGAAGCCACAAAGCAAATTTCTTTCTTTTTCTTTCAGAAGTCTACTTTCTGAATAGGTAGATTCATTACAGACAGATTAGTACAGAAGATTCATTTCTGGTAGCAATGTCTCTTGAAAGATATTGGCAATTATGTTTTCAGTGACTGTGTGGAATAGGAACAGTATTGGCAAACATTACTGAGAAAGGCCTGGTCTTCAAGATGCTATTGCTTTGGGACATCCTTCCTAGGAAAAGAATGTGTGATTTAACAGTTGTGGATTGCATTCCTTATTTCACTTTCTGCCACGATAACAGACCCCACCCACCACATTTCCCAGCACTCACATTCATTCAATTATTGGTGTGTTCTACCCTTTAGCCCAGTTATGTCAAAGCTGGAGGTGACCACTGCCTTCTTGTTCTTAATATTGCAATCTACTCCATCCCTTTAATTTTTGAGGCAGATTGATTATCTTAACTCATCATTTGGCTCCAGCTGAATTTTGAAATGCAGAATACTGGGCTTGCAGCCAGTAGGATCTACAAATTTAGTGGGGGTGGGAGTGGAGAGTTGATGGTAAGTGTGATAAGGGAAACTGCCTCTGACAGAACCTCGATAGTGTTTATAAAAGCATGTCTTTCTGCAACTAGAAAGATAAATGATACTATCTGCGTAGGTCAGCTGCAAGCAGCAATGTAAACTTCTATCCAGAGAAAGCAGGATTCCCTCCCAATAACCTCATTGAAAATATTATTTCTAGAAGGGCATGCACTGTGTCTATCACTTTTAGTGATAATTGTGCCATCTGTTGATAGCTGATAACCTGATAATTGTGCCATCTTTGATATCTGATCCTTCTAATGGAGGGCCTTCTTAGCCCCCTCACACACACACACAGGAGGGGGTGTTCTAGGAAAGACTCTGAGGAGAAGTTAAACCTGGGGCCGGTGCAGAGGTCATCATCCCTGCTTCTGCATGAAGCTTCCAGAAACTGATCATCACTGCCTAGGAGGTGCTAAGATCAGTTTACTTTTAGGATGTCACCGGGATGGGCTTTCTGTTAATGAGGGGGATCTGAGCATAGGAGTCCAGCTTCTTGTGTTTCTAGGAAAAATGTTTAAGTGTTCTTGTGCAATTCAGGTTAAATTCATGTGATGTGTGAAATTTTTTTAAAAGGGAATTTTCATGATTTGAGTTAGATTAATATTTAAATATCTGCTTTAAATGGTAGTTAATTTCAAAACTAAGAAAAAATAGGTAGATGTGTGAATTTGAGCGATAATAGGATGTTCCCATGTTTTTCCTGTAAAGAAAATTATCTTTTAGCTTGTTCATATCCTATAAAAATACCACCTTTCTCCCCTGTATTACAGTACAGTGTTTACACTACTATATTGTCAAGACCGAAAGTGTAAAAAAATGTACATATAAACTTAATTTATATCTTCTTTTTTTAAAAAAGAGGTTTAAGTCTATTGCACTAAACTATACATGATTAGTTTAAAGTTGAACGACGGTTATGCTAGATTTATAATCTAAAATAATTTATAAGTCACTGGTTCTGGTACTGTTGTCTTCTGTGATCAATAGCATGTGATAAGCAATACAAAAAACACCAAGCCTTACATTTATAAGAAAGAAGTTTAACATATTGGTTAAAGTTCTGAGCCTATCAAATGTATTGTAAGTGGCAATACTAGATTTTTAAGGAAATGTACATAGTAATACTGGAGCTCAATACTACATGACGAAATTTCTTTAGAACTAGGAAAACATTATTTGGGGAGAAAGTTTAGTGGTTTCAGAAATTGTATTTTTCTATTTAAAAAGGTTATATTATTCTGTAATTTAGAAGAAGTTTCTTTGAATGTGGGATATAACTATTTGAAGAATTTCTGTTTGAAAAATTGATGTATTTTTGTGCCTTAATATTTGTTCTTTTAATAAAAATGCTTTCTGAAATTTTGGATGATTGATTCTTGATAGTATCTATTAGTGCTCAATTATCTAGGCTCCAGTAGGTAACAGGACATAAAATTCTTAAAAGAGGAGCTACAGCTAATCAAACATGGAAAAGTGCTCAACCTCAGTCGTATAAAGAATTGCAACATAAAAACTAGGGGATATTTTAAAAAATCAAACTAACCTAAGTTTATACTGTTATGTATTTGTAAAATACTTTGTTTTCAAAGTCTGATGAAATGAGCACAGTCGTTAATGATGCCACTGTAACTGATTTAGTCTTTGTGAAAAGTTCCAGAATGTGTTTATAGCCTTTGAACAATGTCAAGTCTGGTGATGTTTTTTAAAAATGATTCAAAATAAAAAAATAAGCTTTCTGCATAAAAATGTTCATTACTGCATTATTTAAAGTAGAGATAAAATTAACTAAATGTCAACAATATAATAGTTGCATGATTTAACCAGCTACTCTGAGACACTGTTCAGCCATTAAGTTATTATGAAGTATTTATAATAGGAAAATACTCCTAAGAACTATTCTGCAAAGGTAGATATGTGGATGCTGAATAGTAAAGGCAAAGTAGAGAAAGGACTGAGTGGATATGCACCGAAATGGCACCCATGGTTAGTGTTGAGACTCAGCCAAGCTGTGTCACAACTTGATTCCAGTGTTTCAGAAGGTTGAGACAAAACAATGAATTTCTTGCTCATGTAACAGCTGTGGAGGTGGAGAGGGTACCACTTCTTCATGTGGTCTCAGAGAATTAGGAAAACAGTGGGGAGTTTCCATCTTTTGGGCCTACCGTCTCCCTGGGCGCTTATTATCCTGACCCTGCCAGCAGGAAGGGAAAGCACAGGAGAGGTTGGGGGGAGACATGAAAGTGGCACGATCTCTTCTGAGCATATTCCAAAACTTACTCCCATGGCCACCGCAGACTGCTAGTAGGGCTGGGAGATAGCAGCAGCCATGGGCCGGCCTGCTGCTGTTCTAGTTGTTCTGTGAAAGGAGAGGGCAGGTTTGGGTGGACAACTAGTGCCTCTCTGCCAGATTATTTTTGGGCAATGGACTATGCGAAAAATAAAAAGCCTTCCTTTCTGTTTTCCTAGTTTTCTAAGGTAAACATTGAAAAATAAATATGTAAAAATGATAGCGCTTTAATTAGGTGATATAATATTAGAAGAAGCTAGAAAAGTGTGGTCTCGGGTCATCTTAATCCTTGGACAATTTAAAAATTTTATTCTGCCATAGGTAGATGGAACATGGAGAGTTTTCTTCATGGACGTTCTCTAGCCTTCCAGAGTGAGGAGGACAAAATGGATAGTCCTAGAGGAAAAGCTGGGGCTATTTAATGAGAGTGGTGACAACTTAGAGAATGTTGCAAGTATTTGCAGAATACCAGGCTTTGAATCAGCGGGGGGCTGTTACTCCCCTTGGTTTATGGGTAGCACAGAGAGAGGTTAAATAACTAGCCAAAGTTCACCCTTCTGGCAAGTGGTAAGGCTGATACGCTTATTGGCAGGAATCATCTTGAAGGGTTGTCCTCTCAGGAGAGGGCACATTTCATTTAACAAAGTCATATTTACTTTGAGGGTTAAGTAAGATGTATCTAAAGTGCTTAGTGCATGGGGTCAGCCTTCATAAGGCAGCAGAAGTTAATGGGAAAGATGAAGCAGCAATTGTCTGAGGTGCTGAGGAGGCTCACCTGAAACAAACTGCACATGAAATTCAAGCATTCTGAGCTGGGCATGATAGGTCATGTCTCTAATCCCAGTGACTGGGGGTGCTGAGGCTCAGGCCACTATCCTCCCCCTGGGCAACAGAGAAGACCTTGTCTACAAAAAAAAAAAAAAAAAAGGAGGGAGAGAGGAAGGTCGGGAAGGAAAGAAAAAAAGAAAAAGAAAAAGAAAGAAAATGTAAACACATTACAAGATTGAAGTACCCAGGGCAAGTTCTATGCCCCTTAAATGACAGTGAATTTACACCTACATTCCTATTACCAGAGGGTGGCCTGATACTGAATTCAGATGTAAATAATTTTGATCTATTATTTCCTTAAGATTACTTTGGAGAATAAGTTCCAATGTACAGGAAAAAATGCACAAGCTATCCACCAGGTGGTGCCAAAGCAGTATCTCTGAACAGTTCTCATTTCTAATCTAAGTGGGTTTTTTTGTTGTTTTTTTTTAATCTTTAATTGTTTTAAATATATAAATCTACCTTTACTTACTAAATCCCACTAAACAAATTTGGACATGAAAGAAAACTTGAGGGAAAAAAAATCACATAATACCACTGACCTGGCAAAATAGTTATTTTGGTATATTTTTAGTCTTCCTCAGAATTAAAACTTAAAAACTTGGAAGGGACTCCTGAGATTCCTTTACAGATGAGAAAAAGAGGACCAGGAAAGCATCACGGACCACAGCTACATCAGACCAGGGCGGAAGCCTGTTTCCCTGTTTGTTTCTCTCACCTTTGACCCTTTAGGCTCAGGGAGAGAGAAGCCACAGGAGGACTGAACTATATATCAAAACCTAAAACACACTTTTCAAGTGTGTTTCAAACCAAACCATGCTTTGGTTACCCCTTGTTTCTTCATTTCATAAAACTTCATTTTCTTTCTTTTCAGCCTCCAAATTCTTGTTTCTACATAGTCATAATTCTACTTGTCTCCTTTATGGATAAGTGGAGATTTCCTTAAGGTATAGTGGACTCCAGAGAATTAGTGACAGTATCTATTTTATTTCAGTATCACTGAAAATACTGAAAATAAAATATTCTATTTCATAACTTTATCTTCAGTTTTTCAAAAAGGAAGTTTGGGCATCAATGTATCTGTATCCAAAGATTAGACATGTATATTAAGAGGAGAATAAACAGGTTAGCCTTTTTACTAACTATAAACTTGCTGTTTAAATAGTGAATTTATTTTTATTAAATGCAATTGAAGATTTCCGCTTCTGACAATGGAGACATACCTTCTGTTGGACTAACCCTTCCCATGGATGACAACTCTAGACAAAAGCAGAGTAACAACTAGCTGAAGACAATGTAGGGAAGCAAAAAGCAGGGAGACTCTGGAGGGAGCTCAATGCTGGGGTGAAAAAACTGCATATGGTAAATTTCCCATTTATATGGCTATTACACTAATAGCAGGTACCGGTTTGTGCCAAGTGGGGAGATTAAACTCAGATATAAAACCTGCTATTTTGCTGTTTAAAGAACTGAAAGATAGAGATCAAAAGAATCACAGTAGCTGAAAATAAGTACTATGGGGTTGAATGTTTGTAGTCCTCCAAATTCATATGTTGAAATCCTAATCCCCAATATGATGACATTAGGAAGTAGGAATTTGGAATATGATGAGGCTATGAAGGCAGAGCTCTCATGAATGGGATTAGTGCCTTAAAAAACAGATTTCCAAGGACTCTCTTGCTCTTTCTTCCATGTGAGGGCATGGCAAGAAGACAGTTACTTATGAACTAGGAAGCAGGCCCTTACCAGACACCAAATTTGCTGGTGCCTTGACCTTGATCTTCCTAACCTCCAGAACTCTGAGATATAAATATTTGATTTTAAGTCATCTACTCATGGTATTTTTGTTACAGCCACCCAAACAAACTAAAACCGAGAGCCAAAGAAGCTAATCACCAAACTTCCAAAGTCACTGGCTCACCCTGAACTGTGCTCACTGTGCATGCATGGGGCAGAAAAAGTAGAACTGAGAGTTCTGCTAACACCCACATAAGAGTGTTTGGAGCTTAATTCCAACCAAGTACATTGCCTGATTGAAAAACTGATTAAAACTTTTAGAATCAACTTTTTCAGAATTTTGGAAGTAGTAACTCAAGGAAAATTTATTCAAAAAGAAAAAAAAATGGCTAAATATCCCTAAGAATAGCAAGCATTGTGGTGTTTTAATTGTTCTGACTCTTTATTCTGCTGCCTAACTCAAAAGTGGTCTTGAAAAATAATAGTCTACATTCTCAGTACCGGAGGGAGCAGAATGAAATTAGAGATTCTTTAAAGCTTCACTTCCAAAGAATTGCCATTATTTGACTTATCTCGTGGTTCCCTAGAAGACCCATTAACTAGAAAGGTGTGTCCTTATTTGACTTAAGTCACAGATTTTCCAATGCTAACAGTCTCTTTCCAAGGGATGCTTGTTAAAAATGTTCACAGGCACATGTTTTAATGTTGCAGATGCCTGAGGCAATAAATAACAAACCCAATTTGTCCTTAAGACGAAAAACTAAAGAATGAGATGACATAGGGCCATTAAAAACCCCCAACATATTTCTGGTAATCTAAAAGGTCACAGGCATGCATAAGGTTTTGTGCATGCTCGGCAAAGACTTATAAGCAGGAAGTGAAGGCTAAGGCAGAGTTGAAAAACTGCATGCGTGAATGTTAAAGATGTGCCCCTCCCTTGACACAAGCACCTTGCCAAAGACTAGGAGATTTACTAGTTCCAAGAGTTTAAGGAAATCTCTTTCTGACCACTTGATAACTGAGTAGAGACTTAAGTGGTTACTTATTACAAAGATGTTCCTGCTTTATGGAATTAGTTTAGAGAAGTCACCAAATAAACTAATACAACTAGTAGCAACAACAAAAAACCCTGCAGAGGAGGATTCTGATAAGAGTAATACATAATATTACTTAAAATGTTTGTTTTCACAAAAAAAAAAAAAAATTATGACAAAAGCAAAGAAAATATGGCCCATATACAGGAAAAAAAAAAAAAAAAGCAATCAAGACAAAACGTTCCTGAGAAAGATCAGACATTTGACTTACTAGGCAAGAACTTTAAAGTAAGCTATTTTAAATATGTTTAATGAGCTAAAGGGCACCATGTCTAAAGAACTAAAATATGAGAATAATGTCTAACCAAATAGAGAATATCAATATCAGCTCCCCAAATTTGATTTAAAAATTACACAACCAAGAAGATAAACTCAAAGAGGTCCATACTGAACATATTATAATTAAATGATGGAAAAACAAAACTAAAGATAGAATTTCGAAAGCAACAAGAGAGAAGCAATTCATCACATAGTAGAGAACTTCAATAAGATTAACAACTGATTTCTCCTCAGAAACCATGGAGGCAAGAAGTGAAAGAAACCAAAATGTCAGCCAAAATTCTATATCTAGGCAACTATCCATTTGAAAAGAAGGAAACACAGACACTTCAGTTAAGCAAAAACTAAAACAGGGCTGTTGCAAGAAATACTCATGGGAGTTCTTCAGGCTGAAATGAAAGAACACTAAACAGTAACTTGAATCTATACAAAGAAATAAATAATACCAATAAAGATAACTATGTAGGTAAATATAAAAGATAACATAAATGAATTTTTTTATTATAACTCCTTTTTTCTCTTACAGCCCTTATGAATGGGATAGTGTTCTTATAAAAGGAGCCTGAGGGGATCATTGGCCATTTCTACCATGTGAAGATGCAGCAAGTAGAACCATCTATGAGGTAGAGACTGAGCCTTCACCAGCCTTTGAATCTGCTGGCAGATTGACCTTGGATTTCCCAGACTCTACACCTGTGAGCAGTATATTTCTGTTGTTTATAAATTAACCAGTTTAAGATATTTTGTTATAGGAGCACAAACAGTCTAAGATACTCCCTAAAATCTGGACACTCTCCACTCTTACCACTTCTATTCATCTTTGTACTGGAACTTCTAGCTAGGGCAATGAGGCAAGAAAAAGAAATAAAAGTTATCGAAATTGGAAAGGAAAAATTAAAGTATCTCTGTTCACAGATTATACAATCTTATATATATAAAATTCTAAGAAATTCACTAAAAATGATTAAAATAATAATGAGTTAACCAAGGGTACATAATATAAGGCCAAAATAAAACATCATATTTCTAGATATTTGCTATGAATAACCCCCAAAATGATATTTCTAGATATTTTCTGTGAATAATCCAAAAATGAAAACCAGAAAAAAGCCCACTGACAATAGCATCAAAAAATTAAAACACATAGGAATGAATCTGACAAAAGAATGCAAAAGTGTATACTGAAAAGCATAAAATATTATTGAAAGAAATTAAATAAGCTATAAATGAATTTTTAAAAATCAGAGTTCATGGATCAGAATTCTTAACATTCTTCTCCAAGTTGATCTGTAGATTCTGATAACACAATCTTTATTAGAATCCCAGTTGACTTATTTGTAGAAATTGAGAAGCTGATTCTAAAATTCATATGGAATTTTGAGGAACCCAGAATAGGCAAATAATCTTGAAGAACTAAGTAGGTGGACTCTTCAAAGCTCATTATAAAAAAACTATAAACAAGATAGTTTGGCACTGGCACAAGGACAGACATATAAATCAATACACTAGTATTGAGAGTCTAGCAACAAACCCATACATCAATTACTTTTCAAAAAGAATGCTAAGACCATTCAATGGGGGAAAGAATAGTCTCCTTAATAAGTGGGGCTGGACCAACTATGAAGCTAAATTATAGCTTTCGCATGAAGGCTATAACCCAACTATAGCACAAGACTATAGGGAAAGGGCCAAGGAAGGGGAAGGAAGGGAGGAGGTTTTGGTGGAGGGAGGGTAATGAGTGGGGCACATCTATGGTGCATCTTAGAATGGGTACAGGTGATTGCACTAATGTACACAGCTATGATTTAACAATAAAAAAAATAAAATAATAAAATAAGTGGGGCTGGAACAACTCCAGAGCCACATGCAATAGAATGAGGTTGAATCCTTACCTGAGAACACATATAAAAGTTAACTCAAAAATGAATCAAAGATACAAGTGTAAGACCCATAAATCTCTAAGAAGAAAATACATGGGTGAATCTTCACAGCCTTGGGTTTAGCAAAGGATTCTCAGTTTTTTGACACAAAAAATACGAGCAACAAGAGAAAGAATCACATAAATTAGACTTCATCAAAATTGAAAAATAGTGTGCTTCAAAGGATACTATCAAGAAAATGAAGTCAATGCACAGAATGGGAGAAATTATTTTCAAGTCACATATCTGATAAGGGACTTGTATCCAGACTATATAAAAAAACTCCTTCAACTCAATGATAAAAGAACAAATAATCCAACCTCCCCAAATGGCAAAGGTTCTGAATAGACATTTTATCAAGCTAGATACACAACTGGCCGATAAAAAGATTCTCTATGTCCTTAGTCATCAGGAAAATGCAAATCACCATAAGATTCTACTTCACATCCACTAAGATGGTAATAAAAATTACACAAAAAGAAAATAACTTGTGTTGGTGAGGATGTGCAGAAATTGGAACTCTTCTAAATTGTTGGTGGGAAGTAAAATGATGCAGTTCCTTTGGCAGACAGTCTGGCAGTTCATCAAATGATTAAAGAGTGATCATATAACTCAGCTATTCCACTCCTATTCATATCCTTAACAGGAAAGAAAACACATGTCCAAGCAAAAAGGTGCACATAAATGCTCATAGTAGATTTCATCATAATAAGCACAAATTACAAACAACCCAAATATCCATCTGCAGATAAAAGGATAAGGTAAATATTATTCAGCCATAAAAAATAATGAAGTACTGTTAATTACTACAAATGGATGGTTCTTGAGATATGGTAAACGAAGGAAGGTAGTCATGAAAAGACACATATGATTCTCATGTAACAAGATGTCCAGAGTATGCAAAATCACAAAGATAGAAAGTAGATTTAGTGGTGTCCAAGTGCTAAGGAAATGAAGAAATAAGGAATAACTGCTAATGGGTACAGGGTTTCTTTTGTTTGTTTGTTTGTTGTTTTTGTTATCAAGGACAGATGAAAATGTTATGAAATTAGACATTTATGATAGTTTCACAACTTTGTGAATATGCTAAAAATCTCCTACAGAGTATTCATTTATATCAACATAAAAAGTTACATTTAGGCCAAAATTACTTCTGCTGAATGCATTGGCCCACACTTGTAATCCTAGCACTCTAGGAGGCCCAGGCAGGTGGTTTGCTTGAACTCAGGAGTTTGAGACCAACCTGAGCAAGAGCAAGATCCCATCTCTTAAAAAAAGTAGCCAGACATTGTGGCGGGCACCTGTAGTCCCAGCTACTTGGGAGGCTGAGTCAAGAGGATCACTTGTGTCCAAGAGTGGGAGGTTATTGTGAGCGATGAGGCCATGGCACTTTATCCAGGGCAACAAAATGAGACTCTTTATAAAAAAAAAAAAAAGTTACATTCAGAGTAACATAACAGAATAAGGAACATCTATAACATATCATTCACTGTCTGTGGATACCAGTAAACCAGAAAAAGTGATCTATACCCAGAAGACAGACAGTAGGTTACTGAACCTGAGAGCATATCAGATGGTGAATTACCCAAAAAATATTTTAAAACTGTAGTTATAACTACACTCAAGGACCTAAAGGGGAAACTCAAGGACCTAAAAGGGAAACTCAAGGACCTAAAAAATGAATAGGAAATCTCAACAAAAATATTTTTTTTAAAAAACAAAAACTACAACAAAGAAATAAAAGAAAATGTATTGATAGAACAGACACATAAACTATGTAATAAAACATCTGCTGGATGTGTTTAATAGCAAATTGAGGAGCCAGAAGAGTCAGTGAACTTGAAGCTAGATCAGTAGAAAATATCCAGTCTGAAGTACATGCACATAAAAATTTAAAAATAAAGGACAGGGCCTCGGGGACTTATTGGATAATATTAACAGTTCTAATGTGAAATTAGTCCTAAAAGGGGATGAAGGAGAGAATGAAGTAGAAAAATTATTGAATTAAATAATGGCCCAAACTCCCCAAGTCACAAATTTATAGAGTCAAGAAGCTAAGTGACTCTAATCAGAGTATACAGAAAATTACACAGAGGCCTGCTTCACCTGCAGAAATCCAAAGATACAAACCTCCATAGTAGAACCTCCATAGTTGGCCACCTCCTTACAGTGACCACCTCCTTAAGTTGACCTAATTTTCATGGACCAGACATGCACCATATGTACGTATCATTACAACAGGCTCAGTTCCTTCCTTGACCATCTCTATATGTTGACCAGTTTGTTACAGGCCCTTAGGTGGTCAACTGTTTTACTGTATATAACATTACAACCAGCCAGAAAGAAACAGCACACTACATACAGGGAAAAAAATGGTAGAAATGAATGGGCAGTGCCTGTGGCTCAAGGAGTAGGGCGCTGGCCCCATATACTGGGGGTGGTAGGTTTAAGCCTGGCCCTGGCCAAAACTGCAGAAAAAAAAATGGTAGAAGTAAATTTGACTTCTCATTAGAAAAAATGGATGCCAGAGAACAGATTAAATAATATCTTAAAAGTGTTGAATATAGGGCCAGGTGTGGTGGCTCACGCCTGTAATCCTAGCACTTTGGGAGGTCAAGGCAGGTAGAGACCCGAGCTCAGGAGTTCGAGACCAGCCTAAGCCTGAGGAGACCCTGTCTCTAAAAATAGCATTATGGTGGATGCCTATAGTCCCAGCTACTTGGGAGGATGAGGTAAGAGAATCACTTGAGTCCAAGAGTTTGAGGTTGCTATAAGCTGCCACAGCACAGCACTCTACCAAAGGCAACAAAGTGAGACTCTATCTCAAAAAAAAAAAGTGTTGAATGTATGAAACTGTCAACACCAAAATTCTATGTCTAGCAAAAATGTTCTTCAAGGACAAAGCCAAAATAAACATATTCATAAATCATATTTAAAAGCACTTGTTGCCAGTTCACCCATCATATAAAACATGCTAATGAATGTTCTTTATGCTAAAGGAAAGTTGGATCTTAAAAAAAAAAAAGATGAAGTGCACCAGAAATAGTAAATACACCCATAAATCTGTAAGATTTTCCTGCTATAAATTTGTTTAAAACACATATGACTATTTAAAGAAAAAGCTATAATATCATATTGTAGAGTTTTAATTATCACATAAACTATAGGGTTTATGCTATAGTTGTCATATGTACAAATATCATATATACATGTATATTTATATGGTAATTGGACCATTATGATTGCAAGCTTGTTACATTTCATATGATGTATACACTATCCATTTTAAAGAACACCTTGATAAATTAAGGATATATTTGTGATCCAAGCACAGCATTAAAAATTTACAACAATGATGCAGATATACAAATACAAAGCAATTAAAAGAATCAAAATTGAATTTTTAACATTTAATTAATTAATCTAAAAGAAGATGGAAAAGGAAGAACAGAGAAATTAAAAGCAGAGAGGACTAAGATGGTAAAAAGAAAAAATATATATTGGCTAGCACTTCTGTTAGTTTGGTAACAGGATAAATAGAAAAACAATAAAACAGTAGGCCTAAATACAACTCTGTCAATAATTACATTAAATGTAAATAAACAAAACACTCCAATTAAGAGGCAGTGGATAAAAATCAAGACTCAAGACCTAATTATATGCTATCTAAACTAGATGCACTTTAAGTATAAAGACACAGCATATAGTCCCAGCTGCTTGGGAGGCTGAGGCAAGAGAATTGCTTAAGCCCAAGAGTTTGAGGTTGCTGTGAGCTGTGATGCCATAGCACTCTACCAAGCGCAACATAGTGAGACTGTCTCAAAAAAAAAAAAAAAAGAAAAGTTGGTTTCATCCTTCTTCTCCTCCTCCTCTTCCTCATCATAACTCACAGCAACCTCAAACTTCTGGGTTCAAGCAATCCTCCTGCCTCAGCCTCCCAAGTAACTGGGACTATGGGTATGCATGGTCTCAGCTCATTTTTCTATTTTTTATAGAGATCAGGTCTCTCTCTTGTTCAAGCTGGTCTCAAACCCCTGTCCTCAAGCAATCCTCCCTCCTTGGCCTCCCAAAGTGCTAGGCATGAGCCACTAGTTTCCTTCTTATGTTGTCCCTGTATGAAGGATAATTAGGTTCAGCATAGGTAAGCAATGTCCCTTTCACTGAGCACCTACTCTATGCCAAGCATTGTGTTTGGGTGGCACTTATTTTGAAATCTCATAACTCTTTGATAAATAATTTTATTCTCATATATAAATGAGGAAACTGCGGTCTTCAAAGATTAAGAGAGTTATAGGACTACACTAAAGGGGGTAAAATTCAGCCCAGGCAGGTCTAACTTCAAGGGCTATGTGCTCTTTACTGCCTCCACCACTCTGCTCCTTCTGGAGTCATTTGGCCTTTGATGAGGCCTAGATGGATGATGGAAGCTCAATGTGTTTCTCTTTTTGGCAGATGTTAATTGATGTTTAGTCTTTAATCATGGCACAATGAAATCTGTTTTTCTATAGGTTTTCATTTTATAAAATTGGAAAGGGTTTTTCAGGGGGAACAGTTTCTTTTAGCTGTCCTGATAGCATACATAAGAGATAATCTCTTCAGTGTTCAACATAGGACTGCATGGTTTTATTGGCTAAAATTCTAGATATAATGTGATAATGTAGCCCCTGGCACAGGGCTAGGCCCTGAGTTGGCACTCAATACATATTTGTGTAATGAATAAATTGGATGAAGTCACTGCAATCCTGCTAGATCATTCTTCCTGCCCTGTTTCTAACCATGGTCAGGTTAACATGCTGGGCTTTGTTCCTTGGGCCTCTGTAGGTGTTTCATGGGGGCTGATGTGAAGACATTTAGAACCACAGACAGATGTGGGATAAAAGATGTGAAGGGGAAAAGCAGCTGTGAATGACAACAAGATTCATGCACAGGTGAATCAATGAGAAGTCCATGAACCCACCAAGGTAAGCAGTGTGGTGTGGAACAGCATGAGCAACCAGAGGACCCCACAGGATAGCCCTGGTGGTGTCTGAAACACAGATACCTACAATAAATCTTCCCATCTCACTTTGCTTTCCCACATTACACACAGTATCAGGGCACTGATCCTAGAAGATGGCAATTAATCCTAAAGTCTTAAAAATACAGCAGAACCTCCATAATTGATCACCTCCCTATATTGACCACCTCCTTAAAAATTGACCTAATTTTCATAGACTGGACATGCACCACATATACTCAGTGGAAGTTCCTTATGTTGATCACTTCCATATGTTGTTACAGTCCCTGGGGTGGTCAACCTACAGAGGTTTTACTGAAATTTTTTTAGACACATTGACTTCCACCAAAGCAATCCCCCAGCACTCTAGAATATTCTCTTGAAAACTCTATAAAGAAGATACAGAAGGAAAAAAATAGCTAATCAGTCCACATTATTAAGTCAAAGGTGAGATTTTAGAGCCCTAAGTGCAAAGCACTCAGCTTATTTTCATGGACTGCAGATGCAGGTAGTTGAGGACAGAGAGAGGAGAGGCAGTGCTGCTGGGCCGTCAGACCTTGGATGGTTAATCCAGACCAGATGCTGAAGCACGAGACAGAAGGCAGCCACAAGGCAAGGGTAACACATGGGAATTAGTAAATAGTGGGGTGGAGGGGCGAGAGAATCCCTGTTGAAATTTAGAAACACTTGAAAATCAAAAACACAAGACACAAACACACACACATGCACAAAATAAACAAACAAAAAACAGAAAAGAAAATTCCTGAAATCCTGTGATGATCACATTTATAACAGTAAGTATCAGAGTATCCCTAAAAATGAAAGAGGGGATAAAGTCAAAGGCAGTCTGTGCTGGAAACAGCAGGGCCCTGGGAAGGGGGCCTGGAGGCCAGAGTTTGCATTCCTTGGGCAAATCACTCAGCCATGCCTGCTTCAGTTACTTCATCTGTGAAATCAAGAATCTCTTCCAGAAGAGAGAAGACTTGCTTACCTCCAGCCAGTGTGTGGTTCCCAGTGCACATCCAGAACAGGGCTGAGCAGCTTGGTCTTCCAGAGAAGGTCACCACGTAAGTACAGGTGGGATAAAATACAACACAAACACAGCCACACTCCTGGCAACAAAACCTTTCCCTAATAAGGGGAGAGTACAGGGAGACGGGGGAGGCATGAGACAGACTGGCTGTTGGCGGAGATGGCAAACGTATGAGATACGGAGGCAGAAAAACCACAGTCTCCATAGGCTTTCCTGGAGGGAGCCATGCTGTCTTGTTCTCTTGACAGGGAGAAGCAGGGTCTGTCCAGGTCTCTCTTCATGGTGTTACACCAGCTAAGCCCTGCTATACTACTCATGCTGGAGGGTGAAGGGAGAAGCACAGTAGAATTTCCTGGGCAATAGATGCTTCCGAGGCCAGCCTGCACCATGCCCACGCTTCCCAGGGAACCGGCTGTGGTCTGAATGTTTGTATGTCCTCTAAATTCCTATGTTGAAAACTAATCACCAAGGTGGTGGTATGTGGAGGTGAACGGGCCATGAGGACAGAGCCCTGGTGAATGGGATTAGCGCCCTTGTAGAAGAGGCCCAGGACAGCCACCTTGCCTCTTCTCCCCTGTGAAGACGCAGCAAGAAGGCTCATCTACAGCCAGAACTTGGGCCTCACCAAACACCAGCGCTGTGGCACCTTGATCTTGGCTTTTCCAGCTGTCAGAACTGTGAGAAACAAGTTTTTGTTGTTTATAAGCTGCCCAATTTATGGTCTCAATGGCAGCCCAAAGGTACTAGAACAGGACTCCAACGTCCCTGTCTGGCCTCACTGGACAACGTGCCTGCTCTGAGGCTGCGCCTTCTGGGCACTGCCTGTTGAGCTCTGAGTGGACTCTACTAAGGGAAATGTGGAAAAGGAAAAATAGATTTGGGGCTTGACCAGACCTGCTGTGTACATGTCATCCGCAGAGTTCCCCTCAGAAAATCTTCCTCCAGTAGGAATGTAAATGGTTTCCCAAGAAACCATCTGGTTCTCTTACAAATCTTCCTCCAGTAGGAATGTAACTGGTTTCCCGAGAAACCATCTGGTTCTCTTACAGCCGGTGAACGCAGGTGTCTTCCCGTGGCTCATGTTGCCTTTCCCAGAGGCATTTCCCAACTGCACCTGAGCAAAGCATCCAGGGTTCTAACCTGGCCTCCACTTTAAACCAAGCCTCCCCTTCCTTTGAGAAGTGGAGGACAGTAAATGTAGATTCTTGGTCACCATGCATATGTGCTCTGTGCACCAAGGCAATGGCATAGCGTAAAAGTAGCTACTAGTCTACTGGGAGGGAGAACTTTGTCTCGTGCCAAACTTAGGAAGTCCACTCCCTGGACGGAATGCTCACTCGGGACGCGGTGGACCAAGTGTCCGTGCGTGGGCTTTGAAGTAGGACAGACCTAGGTTTGGATCCCCTATCTGTCATTTGTCACAGGGTGGCGTGAGCCTCTGCGTCTCTGGCTGGGAAATGGGGACAGTCGGGAGTGGGAGTGCTGGGCGTGGGCTCCCAGGCACCAGCACGTGCGCCGGCCACCGGCAGCCCTTCCCTGCGAGCCCCTGCGAATGCCGGCGCTTGTCCTCAGCGTCGCGCCGGGCCTCCTCGGGGAGCCGCGCGGGTTGGGCGCGCTCCCAGGCGCATTCCTGGCCGGGCGGCCCCTCCTCCCTCGGCCTTGGCCAAGGGGCTGGCGCCTCCCCACCTCGCCGGGACTGTCTCGTGCGGGCGGCTGCGGACGCTCCGGCCGCGGTGCTCCAGGGTCCGGCGCGGCGCACCTGGACCCGAGCGAGGGCCGGGCGGCGCGGAGCCGCGCCGCGCTCGGGGCCTCCCGCCTCCCTCCCTGCCGGAGCCACTCCAGGGCCGCACGGCGTTCGCACCCTGCAGGGGCAGCTGCGGCCTCGCGGGGAGCCACTGGGCAGGAGAGGCAGACGAAGTTTTTTCTCCCTCCCCGGCTGCAAGATTCCGATGGGCAAGATGGTGCCCAACTCTCTGCGCGCACTCTTCCTTTTGCTGCTGCTCCTCGCCTGCCCCGAGTCGCGGGCTTCCCAGGTCAGTGTCCCTCCCGCCACCCCCCTGTCCCGATCTCAGGGCACCCAACGCCAAGGCCAGAGGACCTGCGCTTGCCACAGTCCCCTGGGGTGCTCGGAGCTTGGAGCGCTGCCTGGCTGAGGTGCACTTTTCCGAGAGAGGTGCAGGAGTCCCAAGTGTCATCACAGATGCTCCGCGGGCGAGGCGCCCGAGGGGACCCGGCCTGATCTAGCTAAGGTGTTTTGTGCAAGTGTCGGACCACAGGGTGGGGAAGAGGGCTCCGCGCGTGAGAATCTCAGGTAGGAAGAGAACTCCTGCAGAGTTTATGACACATTTGTCCTTCTGGGTTTCCAGGAGAGCTTAGAGTCACCCAATTAGGTTAAAGAATGTCCCCGCCTTCCAACCTCCAACACTCAAATTTCCAACTGAAATATTCTTACCACCACTATGCCTTAATCTCTCACAGGACTTTCTTAGCAGTTTGTAGAATTTCCAAGGCAGAGGCGGCCCTGGAGTTTTCTGAACCTGTTTCATCCTGAGGGTGCAGCCAGGCCTTGAATTTGGGATTAAAATTTCTTCCACACATACACAGGCAGCTTGCTGTTTAGTTTTTCTCTTCTTGCCATTAATGTTTGTCTGAATTCCACTGGGTTTATTTAGTTGGCCAGATTCACTTTTATATAACCATTAAGAACTGATTTTAAAAAGTTAAGGTAAGAACTGAAATGGCCAAGTTCAGAGCCAGCATCCACCAGAGTAGCTCTGGGCAGCCAGGGACTCCTTCCCCAGGTGGGGGGCCAGCCCTGTGGACAGCAGCCAGCTACTCCAGCAGCAATGCCAGCAATAGCAATAGCAATCTCAGGACTGGTAGGCCTGCACAGCTTACCAAGTGCCTGATGTGTGTCAGGCTTCTTGTGAAGTATCTCCCAGGCACTTAATTCTCAGAGCAAGAATTGATGTTACTCCCATTTTGCAGATGAGGAAACTGAGGCCCAAGGAGGTTGCAACTTATTTAAGGTCACATGTCCAGGAAGGAGAGGAGTACATCCAGTCTCTCTTGTTGGGCTTGAAGCTTTCCTCCTTGCCTACAGACACTTGTTCATATTCCCTTCCCTGGAACTAAATTCCTGGACCAAGTGGCCATGCCTATGGTTAACTAGAAGTCCCTGGCATACAGAAAGGGATTCCAAGCAGGGAGAATTGGCTCAGATCAGACATGGCGCTGTTAGTGCAGAAGGTAGTGACCAGACACCACGGAAGCTACTCAGCCAATCTGGGGCCACCCTGGCCCCACTCCACAGAGTTGGGATTGTCCACCAACTCAGCAGATTACAAATCACAAAAAACCTTGGGTGCAGAGCCCAGTGCTGGGAGCACAGTGGGTGCATCTTCAAGCCGGCCCCCCAGCCGGGCTTCTAGGGGGCAGGGTAGACAGGACATCAATGAGATGCTTGGGAACCTGGCCTTGCCATCTTGATCTTAGGTACTCAGAACCTGTGTCCAAGTTTACTTAGAAAACAGGTGAGACAGAGGCAGTGTCATGTGCTTGTGGCTGCTGCAAAGACAGAGGTGAGCTCACTCAGGCTCTGTTTCTGGGACTTTGGGTTCAGTCCCTACCCTGCCACATCCAGACTTTCTCCAATTCCTTATCCTTCAAACCTTGCTGTATTTACCTGCAAAATACCTACCTCAGATGCTTCATGAATGGGAAGGGAACAAAAGGGATTGTCTATAGTTGCTCACTTAAAATTTCAAGTGCAATTGGGATCTCTTCTCTCCACTTTAGCCCTTGAAGAATGAACAGTAAAGGAGGCCTTGGGGCCTCTGTGCATGCTGGAACAAGCTTACCTGACCCCTTCCATCATTTGGGTCTCTGCTACAATAAGTGCTTTTTCCCAGAGGACTTCCAGAAACCCACTCAACAAAGTTCCCTTTTTAGCCCCCTCCCCTTTTTTCCTTTCTAAAAAATTTAACATATTAAGGGAGTACAAATGTCTTTGTTACATGGATAGATTTCATAATGCTGAAGTTCAGGGCTGTTTGTGTACCCATCACCTGGATTGTGTTTGCTGTACTTGATAGGTAGGTTTTTACTTTTCTCTTTCTTTTCTCCCTCCTTCCTGGTTCCCAATGACTTTTATTTATTTCTGTTGCTCTAAGTTTTCTATTCAGATCCCTTGAGAAGCTCTGGCATAGGACTGCTCATTATTTGTCACACTGTATTTTGGTAGGTTCCAGTTTTATTGTTGGTCTTGCCCCAGCGGGGAGTCAGCTGGGAGTTTTACCTAAGGACCGGCACACAGTAGGCACTCAGAGGAATGATGGGCTCTGGTGCCGATCTGGACCATGGCTGTACATCAGAGTACCCAAGAGCTTCTAGAAATTCCAATGCTGGCCTTACCCAAAGATTTGAGTTTAATTGGTTTGGGGTGAGTCTTGGGCACTAGTATTTTATTTATTCTATTTTATTTTTTTAGAGACATAGTCTCACTTTATCACCTTTGGTAGAGTGCTGTAGTGGCACAGCTCACAGCAACCTCCAGCTCTTGGGCTTAGGTGATTCTCTTGCCTCAGCCTCCGGAGTAGCCGAGACTACAGGCGCCAGCCTCAACAACCAGCTATTTTTTGTTGCAGTTTGGCCCCAGGCTGGGTTCAAACCCACCACCCTTGGTATATGGGGCTGGCGCCCTACCCGCTGAGCCAGAGGCATCTCCCAGGAACCAGTATTTTAAAAATTTCTGCTGGTGATCCTAATAGAATGGGTACCTGAGACCCAGGTGACCCCAGCTTTACACGTTAAAAGCTGTGGACCTAGGGAAGGGTAGAGAGCAGGAAAATTCACAATGAACACAGGATTGGACTCATGAGGGTCTCAGTTATCCTGGTGTATCCAGAGTTGACCTGAGCTAAAAATACTGTGAGTCCTGGGACTCCTGAACCCAGCAATCATGGGTGTTGGCTGGTAGAAATTCAGTGAGTGTTTGAAGAATGAATTATCCCCACAGGACCATCTCTTGCCCCAGAGGAGATGGGATAGGTCAGACAAGAGGCACCAAGAAGGGCCTTCCTGGCTCGGCGCCTGTGGCTCAAGCGGCTAAGGCACCAGCCACGTACACCTGAGCTGGTGAGTTCAAATCCAAACCTGCGCCCACCAAACAACAATGATGGCTGCAACTTAAAAAATAGCCAGGTGTTGTGGCTGGGTGTTGTCCCAGCTACTTGGGAGGCAGAGGTAGAAGACTCACTTGAGCCCAGGAGTTGGAGGTTGCTGTGAGTGGTGATGCCACAGCACTCTACCCAGGGTGACAGCTTGAGGCTCTGTCTCAAAAAAAGAAGAAGGGACTTCCCTGGAAATGGCCCAATGACACTGCGACCCCAAAGCCCTCTAGGTAGAGGCAGGAGGAGCTCCTCATGTGAGCAGTCCACAGCTCTGTTCTGAGAGTTCTTCAGTTTTCTGGTAAATGTGCTCATTTTGGCTGTTATGTAACTGCCGAAGGGTAACTCGATGGGTGTGTATCTGTGTGTTCGCATGTGTCAGTGCATGTGTGTGTGTGCCTGTGATTGTGTGTGCATGTGTCTGTGTGAATATGTGATAGTGTGCGTGATGTTGGGTGTATATGCTCACGCGTGTGTGTTTATCTGTAGTGCATGTGATTGTGTGCATACGTCTTTGTGTATTGGGGCCTGTACATGTGTCTTTGTGACTGCGTGTTTGTTTATGCTGCAGGGTCCAGAGCAGGGACCCTGCGCGGATGGACGGTCTCCTCCTTCTCTCCTGTCCTCCATGGCTTTCTGCTGTGTCCCTCTTGTCAGCATATCTGTCCTGAGTCACTTTGCAGGATTTTTGTGATGATGAAGGGCAGGTTGTCATGGAGAAGGAAAGGAGCTAAGCAGTGTGGAGAGCCTCTGAGGAGGAGCTCCTTGTCACTGGCCTGCTCAGTGGCCTTCCCCCTGGAATAGAAACAGCCTACCTGGGGAGACCAGAACGCACATCCAACAGCCCTTGTGTCTCACCCCCTTCTGCCCACAGTGGCTTCTGGTGAGCAGGGCCACAGGCTCCTGGCCCATGGGCAGAGTGGTGCTGGGCTTTCATCAGGCTTCCTGCCTCCAAACCTCTCCCTGTGGTCAGACATCTTGGGGCTCCAAATTCCATCATCATCATTCCTTTAGTTGCCTCCTCCCATGTGATAACGTTGCTTTTTATGCTCAAATAAAAATACATGCTTTTGGTATACATGTCCATGATTTTAACCATAAAGCTATATTCTGTATGGGGGAACCACCATCATGATCAGAATACAGAACAGTTCCTCCACACCCCAAGTTATATCATGCTGCCCTTTAAAGTTACACTGTCTACCTACCCCTCCCCTGGAAACCCTGGTCTATTCATCAGCACTGTAATTTTGTCTTCTCCTCAGTACATACATAGCTTTGTGAGTGTGGCTTCTTTAACCCAGTATAAAGCATCTGGGTTTCATCCAGGTCCTGTTTCCTTTTTATTGCTGAGTAGTGTTCCCCTGCGTGGATGTACTGTAGTTTATCAGTTCACCCATTGAACAGCACCCATGGTGTCATTGCCAGTTTTTGACAATTATGAACAGAGCTGCTATAAACATTTGTATACAGCTTTTCGTGTGAATTAAATTTTTATTTCTTTTGAGAATATGCTTAGGAATGGGATTGCTGGATCATATGACAAATGTATGTTTAGCTGTCTAAGAAACTGCCAAATTACATTCCATATTAGTTTCATCACTTTACATTCCCACCAGCAATGTAGGAAAGACTCGGTTACTCAGCGTCCTCACTAGCACTTCAGATTGTCAGGTTGGTTTGTTTCCAAGTCATTCTAGTAAGTATGTAGTCGTATCTCACGGTGGTTGTAATTTCCATTTCCCTCTTCACATCTTTTCATGTGCTTATTTGCCATATGAATAGTCTATTGGGCAAAGTCTGTTCAAACATTTTGTCCATTTTTTTTTAAGACAGAGTCGCACTCTGTTGCTCAGGTGAGAGTGCCGCGGTGTCAGCCTAGCTCACAGAAACCTCAAACTTCTGTGCTGAAGAGATCCTCTAACCTCAGCCTTCCAAGGAGCTGAGACTATAGGCGTGTGCCCCCACACCCAGCTGATTTTTTCTAATTTTTTAAGTCCCTCCTGAGTAGCAGGAACTATAGGCATGTGCCACCGTGCTCTGCTAAGTTTTAACATTTTTGTAGAGATAAGGTCTCACTATACTGCCCAGGCTGGTCTTAAACTCCTGGCCTCAAGCCATCCTCCCATCTCAGTCTTACCAAGTGCTGGGATTAAAGGTGTGAGCAACCCTGCCCAGCCTATAGCTTGTCTTAACAGTGTATTTCACAGACCAAAAGTTTAAAGTTTTAACAAAGTCCAATTTATCTATTTTTTTATTTTTAATTGTTTGCACACCATGTGCATCAGGCGTGACAAGACATCTTTTATTTTAATGGATCATATTTTTGGTGTCAAGTCTAAGAAATCTTGGCCTAACCCCAGGTAATGAAAATTTACTTCTAAAATTTTTATAGTTTTGCATTTTTACTATGATCTGAATCTCCCCCCCCCCCCCTTTTTAAAATAAGGTGTTAGTTCTATGTTGAGGCTCACTTTTTGCTTGTGGATAACTAATTGTTCCAACATTTTTTTTTTTTGAGACAGAGCCTCAAGCTGTCACCCTGGGTACAGTGCCGTAGTATCACAGCTCACAGCAACCTCAAACTCTTGGGCTCAAGCAATTCTCTTGCCTCCGCCTCCCAAGTAGCTGGGACTATAAGCACCCGCCACAATGCCTGGCTATTTGTTGTTGTTGTTGTTGCAGCCGGCTATTTTTTTTTTCGTTGCAGCCATCATTGTTTGACAGGCCTGGGCTGGATTCGGTGTACGTGGCTGGCGCCTTAGCCGCGTGAGCCGCAGTCGCTGAGCCTGTTCCAATGTCTTTTGTTAAAAGGCTACTGATTTGCTATTGAATTATATTAGCAACTTTGTTAAAAATCAACTCATTATACACACATGGATAACACAGTATCTTCATTACTGTAACATTATAGGAAGTCTTAAAATCGAATAAAATGAATCCTCCAACTTTATCATTCTTTTTCAAAATTCTTTTGGCTAATCTAGTTTCTTTGCCTTTCCATTACAATTTTAGAATCAGCTTGTCAATATCTACAAAAAAAAATCCTACTGGAATTTTGATTGAGATTGCGTTAAATCTATAAATTAAAGATGTTAAGTCTTCCAGTCTGTGAATATCTTATGTCTTTTCATTTATTTACATCTTTGATTTCTTACATCAGTGTTTTTTTCTTTTCTTTCTTTCTTTCTTTCTTTCTTTTTTTTTAGTTCTCCACATAAAACAGGCTTTGTTATATTTACATCTAATTATTTCATTTTTGGAGCTATGTTAAATGGTATTTTTTTTTTGAAAAGTTTTTACTTCTGATTGGCTATTCCTCATATATGGAAATCCAACGGACTTTTCTGTGTTGGCCTTGTATCTGGTGACTTTATAGAACTCAATTGTTAATTATAGGAAATTTTAAAGGTAGATTTCCTCAGATTTTTTTAATTTTAATTTATTTATTTTTAGAAAATGCTTCTAGAATCTTTAATTGATGGTACATTTTTATGGAGAATTCTAATATCAAACTACAAATCACATAAAATAGCTACAATTAGATGGATGAATTTGATTGTTATCCAGTGCCTCAGATTTTTTTACTTAGGCAATCAAGTAAGTCATCTGTGTATAGGCACACTTTTATTTCTTCCTTTTTAATCTATGTGTCATTTATTTGTTTATATAGCCTTATTATATTGATTAAAAATTCCAGTAGTATGTTTAGGAAAGTGGACATTCTTGACTTCTTCTGGAACTTGGGAAGAAAGGATTTGGTTTTCAACATTAAGTATGATGCTAGCTATAGGCTGTTTGTAGGTCCCCTTTCTTTAGTGAAGGTTTCTCTCTTGTCCTAGTTTGATAGAATATTTATTATGAATGGAGGTTAAGGTTTTGTTTGCTTGCTTTTCTCTGTTTCCATTGGCCTGGTCTTGTGGTTTTTCTTTAGTCTATTAATAAGTTAGAATTTCTGTTTTGTGGAAGAGATCATGTAGAATTGGTGCCAGTTCTTGAAGTGTTTGGTAAAATTTACCAATGAAACCATGTGGGCCTGGAGATTTCTTTTCTGGAAAGTTTTAACTATGATTTCTAATTATAGAACTATTTGAGTTAGCACTTTTTTTCCCTCCCTTGGTTGAGTTTTGGTAGTTTGTATCTTTCAAGAAACTGGTCCTTCTCTCTTGAAGCAATTACTTTTAAACACCCTGGAGACCACTGCACATTTCTAAACAAATTATCTCCTGTAATGCCAGATGAAAATGTTGTTCCATTGTTCCCTGCAGAGCCAAGTAGTCTGTGATTAACTTCCTTTCCTTGCACAACTTTATTTTCCTAGAGTTTTTCCCTTTTTGCCCAGTCTGTCATCTACACAAGCACAACAATTGTTTCCCAAATCTACTTCTCAGCCCATGTTCTGCCAGGGCTGCCCGCCCCTGGAGCCCACCCCTCCCAGGCCTCCCAGCCCTCTGCCCTGTCTGGCTGACCCCTCTATGCTAGTAGCTCTGTGGCTACCCAAGGACAGATCCTCCCTGCTCTCCTGAGCTGGAGTTTGTGTTTTCTAGATCATATGTCTTCCTCTTTTTTTGGCTTACTCCTTTATTATTTTTTTGACATGTCCTTATGATTTTTAACCCATTATTGTTAGACTTGTCAAACCACTTTTGTGCTGTAGATATTATGCTTTTTCTATACTGAACCTTTAAAGCAGCCAACAGTAGTGTCATTATCCCCATGCTATAGGTGAGGGGTCTGCTGTGGCCAACAGAGTGGTGGCTGCATCCTGCCGTTGGGAGCAGGGCCAGAGGAGGAAGTGAGAGGAGGAAAGCTGGCTCAGAGCACTCTCTCTCTTACGGACTAGACTCCAGCTCACCTTCCCACCAACTTCCCACGGAAAACTAATGACCCTTGCCGGGGGCAGGATTTAAGACTATTCCTTGGTCTGAGAACAAATGAGATAAAGAAGGGTAGGAAAATGAAAACCAAAGCTTATTCTTTCACAGCAGAGTGTGGCCTGGGAAGTCAGCCCATCACTGTCAACTGATCTGCCAATTTGGGTCAATTGCCTGGGACTGCCTAGAGTCCAAGCTGAGATGAGTCGTCGGCTACTTAAGAGCTCAGCAGAAAAGGATGCCATGATTGGTTAGGGTGTGTGCCCTGGTCGTAGCATGGGAGTGTTTGCCACCCACACAGGAGGGATTTTTTATATAATACATGGAGATATGCTTAAATAGTGGGGCTTGTAAATCATTCCCTCTAAAATGGGCTGATTTAGGAAACAGATATTTGTTGCCTAACATGGCCCATTAACTGGGGAAAAAACAGACAAGGACACTGCTTTTGGTTTTGAAAGAGCAGCTCTGGCCGGGAATTGGCAGACCAGGGTAGCAATTTGAGCTGGGCTCAGCTGGGCTGTTCTCCTGGTCAGGGCCAGAGTCAGCTCATCTGGACTGGCCTTGCTCATTCATCTGTGGTCAGCTGCCAGGTTAGCTGGGGCTGGATGGTCCAGGGAGGCTCATATGGTCATCTCAGATCTGCTCCACGAGGCTTCTCATCCCCTAGCGGGCTGGCTGAGGCTATTCATGTGGCAGGGGTGGACAGGCTTCTAAGCCTGGACTGAACAGGCTTCTTGAGACCCAGCCTTGGAACTGGTATGTTGCTTTCACTATATTCTTTTGGCCAAAAAAGGCCATCACAGACCAGAAAGGTAGGAAAACAGACTTCCCTCTTGATGGGAAGAGTGGCAATCTCCCTGCAAATAGTGTTGGCATGGGGAGATAGAAGGACTGTGGCCACTTTTGCAAACCTTCCATCAGAATGATCCAGAGAATGGAGACCACCTTCTTCCTATTTTTTGGTCCTGGGGCAGTGAGAGTTGAGGGTATAGACTAAGCTGTGGCTCCTGTGGAAGGAGGTGAGGCCAGCCAGCTCGGTGGCCTCCTGGGCTGTCCTGGGGGGCCTTTGAATCAGGAAGAGATATCCTCCCAGATCTGCCCACCCTGGAAGATCCTACTTGATACAGATTTGATTCCAGGAAAACCAAGCCAGATACCTGTGAAGTTGCTCCTCTCAGTCTTTGGGCACAGGCCCTCCATCCACACGCCCACTCAGACCTGCCTGCAAGCCAGCTGCCCCCAGAGGAGTGTCCATTATTCGGTCATAGCTGTTGACAGAGGCCTGACTGTGCTGGTGACTCCCCTGGTCCATAGGGGTGACAGAGGGTTTGCAAAGCTTCTCCCAGCCTTCCTGAGGTTTGTGTAGCTCCCAGGACCTAAGGATAACAGAGCAGATTCCTGGGTGGATAGAACTTTCTATGTCCTTTCAAATCCCCTCCAGGCCTTCTATGCTTCTTAGTAACTGCCTGAAACCTAAAATAAGGACATGACACACATTGACATTTAAAAATATATAAGCCAGGCATGGTGGCTCACACCTGTAATTCTAGCACTCTGAAAGGCTGAGGCAGGTGGATTGCCTGAGCTTGCTCACAGGTTCAAGACCAGCCTGAGCCAGAGCAAGACCTCTTCTCTAAAAATAGTCAGGTGTTGTGGGCGCCTGTAGTCCCAGCTACTTGGGAGGCTGACACAAGAGAATTGCTTGAGCCCAAGAATTAAAGGTTGCTGTGAGCTATAATGCTATGGCACTCTACCAAGAGTGCCACTTTTTGAGAAAGTGAGACACTTATCTCAAAGAAAAAAAAAATAAAAAGAAAAAATTTATATATAAGCACCCCTAATTTGACAGGACCCAAAGCCACCCATTTCAGTAAGTAAAATCTGTACTAAGGAAGTACTCCCATCACCACCTACTATGTGCTTCTTTGGCAGACTGGGCACCAAAATCTCCCAAGGGAGGCAGCCATGATGAGAAATGAGGCCACACACGGGACTCAGTCTGGGGCTGGGTTTTTAAGAACTAAGATTGAGACATGACAGTTGTTTACATCAAAGGGAAGCAGGGGGATGTTGTGTGACTGGGAGGGTACTAAGAAGTCCCCAAGTACCCTTGGCCCTCCTCTTTCCATCTAGCTAGCCATTGACTCAGACATTGCCCCCTCTGCTGGAGATACCATTGCCTCTAGAGCCTCGACAGAAGGGGAACACACTGTGAATCCTGAAGGAGCCCTTCTCTCTGCTCACCTGGCTGATTTTTCCATCTCGAAGGAGGGGTTGGGGTGGTGAAGATGAGACATGCAACTGTGCCAAGCATCAGATGTTTCCCAGGCTGATTTAAAGGAAAAGCCACTGAGCTCAAGGACAGGGGTATCTGTAGTATCAGAAACAAAAAGAAAAAAAGAATTGCTTCTAGATGAGCCTCAGATCAGTCATTCACACTGCAGTGTAAAAACATGCCAAACATGTTAGTAACACCTCAGGACTCCTGCAATTTAGGCCTTTGCTCTGACTGCATGACAAAAGGGCTTTATTATATAAGATCAGGTGCTCATTCTACAACTATATCCTGAGAGCCCAGCATACATCCTGCAAGACTGGTGCTGTTCTAGGGCCAAGGCAGGGTAACAGGTGCTGAAGATGCCCAGAGCCTGCCCCATATCCTGGCTCAGACTCTTCCTGGATAGTGGAGATAATAGACATTCCTATCTTGTAGGGTTGTAATAGGAGAAAATCAGTGACATTTAAAGAACAGGCCCATAGTAAATGCTCGATACATGTTGGGGAGAGAAAGAGGAGGCTGACTCAGTCTCTACCATGTGGTTTACCAAGCAGGAAGAGAAAACCCAGATAAACCAGAAAATTATCAGGGGGCTGATGGCTGAAATGGGGTCAGTGTTGAAGGGTGACCAAGAGGCTTCCCTACATTAAGCAAGTAGATGGATGAGACCTCTCTGAGGAGGGACTTCTAAGTGACTATGGAAAGACAGGACCCTGACCTTCAAGGATCAGGGGCGGATTCTCTGGACAGAGGAACCAGCCAGTGCAAAGGCCCTGACATGGAAATGGGCTTGCTGAGGTGTATAGAGGGTGCACGTGGCTGGTGGTGTGGGCAAACAGGAAAGGGAGGGACAAAATGACTGTGTTTGGGCACAGCGTGGGGGTTCTGAGCCCTGACTCCTAATTCTTGGAGTAACAAACTCAGTTGGTGGTGGAGGCTTAATAAAATGCTGGCTGTGCTTTTGGGTTTTCCTGCACTCTCTACGAAAAATCCCAAGTGTTTCTGGCTGGGTAGGCAATGGTGCGACTGAGATTGTCCTCTCTGGGCCACAGGCCTCAAGTCCCACCTCCTCTCCTTGTGTCCTCACTTGCTTTCCTACAATCTATGTTTCCCAAAGACAGATTGGGGGCCAGACTGCGTCACCTCCCTGCTTAAGCCCCACCAAATAGCATCCCCCATGAGAATAAAGGGAAACTCCTCATCACGGAGCTGACAGATGTATTAGTTTCCTATTTCTGTTTCCATTGATTCCTTTTTATTTCCTAAATTTTTTTCTCCTTCTATATTTAAATTGAGTTAAATCCCAAAAGGAAATAACCAAAACATACTATCATTCTTTTCTGTTAGAAGGTCCTCAAGTTTTGTGCTGTGAGTGAATGCCTCAGATACCAAGCTTGTGTGCCCAATAGTGGATTGCCCCTGCGGACACCACGTATGTGGAACCCCTTGTTCCCACTCAGCATGGTCGCCAGAGGAACTCAGATGTTGGCTGAAGATAATGCCAGCGCCTTAAGGCACAACCTGGTCTGCTTGTGAATGTGGCATCTGGACAAAGGTTAACTAGGTATCCTGATATTTTGTCCAGGGAAGGAATTGTTTACATGTGATTAGGATTTAAGTCAGCAACGTCTGAGTAAAGCAGATTCATCTCCATAATGGGAGTGGGTCTCATCGAAAAGACTGAGCTCCCTGAGGAGGAAGGAATTCTGCCTCCAAACTGCCTTTGGACTTGACCAGCAACATGAACCCTTCCCTGGGTCTCCAGCCTGCTGGCCTGCCCTGCATTTGGACTTGCCAGTCCCCACAATTGCATGAGCCAATTCCTTTAAATTTCTTTCTGTCTCTAATATATGTGTGATGTTGTGATGTACAGGGTGGCCATAAAGTTCCAATTTTAAATTGCACACGAATTTTGTAGCCACCCTGTATTTGTTATGTATTATATAGTGTGTGTGTGTGCGTGTGTGTGTGTCCCCTATGGTTTCTCTTTCTATGGAGACCCCTGACTAATTACAAGGGCGTTGGGCAACTCCCCGAGTGAAATTCTCTTACTTCCCCAGAAGCACCCACTTTCCCTCCTCCTCTATGTGGGTGCTAAACAGAGATCACTGGGATGAAGAGACGCAGAGCAGTTATAACCCGCCTCTGGCTTGGTCCGAAATAAAAATAAGTTCTGGAGAAAGCACATGCACAGATTGGACATGACTCACCCTGAGGGCTCCGGGCCTTGGCCAGCAGGCACACATTTGGCAAGTGTGCTGGGTCCTCTCATAGACCTAAGGCATCAAACATCTGTGTTCCCATTAACAAAATGCTGACGGGACGCATAGCTGTGGCTTAGGAGAAACCAGCGTGTGAGACGGCCCCTCCAAGTCTGAGGGGTCATCTGTGGCCACTGAAGGGATCAGGGCTCTGCTGTCACTAAGGTGGCTGTTGGGAGTTGTCCCTGTGCCAAGACTGTGAGGAAGTCCATTAAGCCAGGTCACAGGAGAACAAAAGCCTCAAGTACCACCCCCTCCATTCCCCTCATTCTCCTGAACCTTCTTCTAGAGCCCATCAGTGCCATGATAGCAGGCCCTGTCTTGAACTTCAATTGCAGATTGAGCCCAAATAGCAGAGACGCGTGGATGGAATAGGAGGGGTCAGGCTTACTAGGTTCTGGAATGGAGACAGGGTGAGCTGTGGGGGCATGTGCCCATCTGCAGCTATGTGCAACCCTAGGCCAGCAGGCAGGGTCTGGGATATAAAATACCTTTGGAAGTCCACCTTTGTCTCAGAGAAAGAGGTGTGTTGTGAGCTCTGAGGAGTCGCCAGTAGACTCCCAGAGCAAACACTGAGAGAGGATGGATTGGAGGGACGATGGACAGGAATTCCTGAGGCGGGCAGGAGAGGATGGGGTGTTCGTGGGGCTTTCTTGATCCCACGAGCCTTAGGACCAGCCACCTCTGCCCTCCTAGCTCTCAGCGCTGGCCTATGTATTCCAGAACCATCCCTGCCACCACTCCGGCTTGGGAAGATCCGGACGGGGTAACATTTGTTGCCACTTCTCTAACTGGTTCACATCTTCTCTGCAGATAGTGGTGGCAAGTGAGACGAGGTGCCTGCCCCTTTAAAGAGTTTCATAACAGAAACACTAAATCTTCATCTTTCTCTTCTCAAAGATGGAAGAGTTTCACTGAATATCTTTTCTTGGTTTCATTTCAAGTAAGTTATTAACTCAAAGAAATGGAGAGTATTTTTCATTGTTTATTGTCAATGGCATAAGCTGGGCGAATAACCTGGGTTTGAAGGGATGAAAACTTAAGTCTTTTGAGGGGCCTGTTTTTTAAAAAAATGCCTTAAAGGGAGGGCCCCTCAAGAAACTTGAATAGGTCTGGGAAGTGAGCTTCGCGGTACCAGCCTCTGGGATATGCCCTTTTCCTCTGCCCTGTCCGGATTTGACCTTGGCACGATCAGAGCCTTGGTGAGCTTTTGCACAGAGTGGGAGGTCCACTCTGGAAGGGTGTGTACCCTGAGGTGGGAAAGATGTACCCAAAGTCAGTCCTTCACTGTGGACAACCACTGAGGGTTCTGCCAGTTTCCTGCTCCACGGCTCCTCAAAGCCTCTTCAGGCAGACTCAGCAGGGGCTACATTTACAAAGAAGAAAATTACTTGTTCCATTGCTGGCTCCTCTTGGCTCAGTGCAGGGGGTGACTGTGGGTGTGGGTGGGGAGTGGGCAGCCAGTTGTGAGTATAAGCAAGGAGTCCCCTCTTGAGACTGAAAAGAGCTTCCCAAGGGACAGAAGTGAACTTGAGACCCAAGGGTCAAGTGGGTTGCTCTGCTCACTGACATGAAAATGACACTCGAGCCAGTGTTGAGACCACAGCCAGCCCCGAGAAGAAAGGGCAGACGTCCTCCAGTCCTACATCACGATGTCTATGCAGGTGCATCTGTGTGTGACCCCAAGGTTAAAACTGAATGCAAAGTTAACAGCGGCTATCTCTGTCATGGGACTTGCTCTATGTTTTGATATGTTTTTCTGTATTTTGAATTGTTTTGCAAGGAATATGCTTTTTCTTGTGATCAAACAAAATAAGAAAGGTTTCTCAGTTTAAACAGGGGTAACACATGGGTTCCCGGTCCCCCTCACGTGGCCCCATTTGTCCCCACAGCTCAGGTCTCTTGAGCATCTGCCTCAGTCTGTAGGGATTCCAGCCCATCACCCAGCTCTGCAAATGAGCTCAGAGATGTCTGTGCTGATGACACGTGACAGACTCTGAGCATGGTGTCCAAGGCTCCGTGTCTAGCACTTTGGGATCAGGGACCCGCCCTGTTAGGAGCAGCTCAAGCCTCGTGTTGAAGGCTCTCACTTTCTCTGTTTCCCTGGCTCTGACCCAGCATGCTGGCTCACTGAGAGCACCAAGGACCTTCCTTGCACTGTGCTTTGTCCCAGCAAGGTGGGCCCCAGGGAAAAACTAGAGCCTCCAGACGTATGGTCAGCAAGTCAGCCTGCAACTTTCCGTCTCCCTGCCTGCCTGGCATGAGGCCTTCATTTGCTTGGTCTTGAAGGTTTCTGAGGGGCTTTGGCTGTAGCTGGCAGGGTGACCACATCTCACCCCCAGAGAGCACCTAGTGCCTGCTGCTTCCTGACGGTGCAGGAAGTGTCGCTGCGAGCCTGAAGCCAGCCGCATTGAGTTTAGATAGAGACACTTGGCTGCCCAGCGGCCAACTGGAGAACCGGTCCCTCCCCTCCCCACACACTCCCTGCTTTCTCTACTTTCCCGGAGTCCCAGGCCGCCACCCCTAGGTTCCTGGCAGTGTGCTTGCCCCTCCCAGCAGAGCCCGTGGCACAGATCTCTCCCAGCTTCAAAACTGAGCCCTCCTGTCTGTGTCAAGTCCTCTTCTAGCTGCCATGGCCCAGCCCAGCATGTAGCCCAGGGAGGCAGCTGCTCATCTGGCTCGAGGTGGTCCCAGATGTTTCCTCCATGCCCTCTCCCCACGCCCTGCCCCACTGCTCAGGCTGCCCAACCCGACACATGCAGGGGAGTTAGAAATCCACTGTGGGATGTTTTGGTTCAGTCCTATCAATTCCAAGTGCAAATTCATCAGTAAGACCATTCACCACACAGGAGCATGTGATTGTGAGGACAAGTGAGACAGTCAACCGGGGTGTCCGGGGGGCCAGATAGGAGTCAAGGGCTCCTAGCTGCCTTATGGCTCTAATCCCCAGGCTTTGGGGCAAGTCATTTGATTTTCAGCCTCCCTATCTTCATCTATGAAACAGAGACGACCCTTCTCCACAGGGTTGCTGCCAGCCAGGAGTGAAGCACACTCCCAGGCAGCACAGAAGCTCCGTGTGCACTGAGAGGCACTTCACAGACATGACTGACATATGAGCCCCGCCCTCTTTTTTTTTTTTTTTTTGAGACAGTCTCACTTTGTCTTCTGGGTAGACTACCACAGCATCATCATAGCTCACAGCAACCTCAAACTCCTCAGTCTCCCAACTAGCTGGAAGTATAGGCACCTACCACCACCTGGCTAATTTTTGTATTTTTGGTAGAGACAGGGTCTTGCTTTTGCTCATGCTGATCTTGAACTCCTGAGCTCAAGCATTCCTGTCTCCTTAACCTTCCACAGTGCTAGAAGTACAGGTGTCGGCCCTTCTTTTTTCCCAAAAAGAGAGGATTTGGGTGTGAGAAATCAGGGCTGAGTGGGATGGTCTTGTGGTGCTGGGCAGGTAGAGGATTTTAGGAGGTTGCCCCCTGGGCGCCCCAGGACCTGTGTGGAAAGACCACAGTGGGGGAGGAGGAAGGAAAACAAGCCAAATTTCTCTTCCCAGCAATTGCCTTTGGGACTATGTCCTGTAAAGCCTGGGTCATGGTGAAGGCCAAGGAACTCTCATGGATTAACGAGTTCCAGGGGCAACTAGGGATTCAACTTTGTCAAAAGCGTTCATTGAATCTGGCCAGTGAGTCATCTGTTTGGTGAAATCTCCAAGGTGCAGTGGCCTGGCAGGCTCCCCAGGAGAGCAGCTTGTTTCCACTGTGGTGGTTGTGACGCTGCACTGGTGAGACGGGAAGCCACCTAGGCTGAGGAGGCCACAAGCCTTCCAGCCACCTAGCCATTCTCCTGGCTTTTAGATAATTTTTGTAAATTATAAAATTAATATTCATGCAAAAAGTTAAGTATAAGAAATAAAATCAAAAATTTTATTTATTAAAAATAAAATTAAAAACTCATTACCATCACCATTGTCAAGGTGTACCTCCTTCCTTCCACAGGTAATCTGGAGCCAAGGTTGTGCCGTTGTAACACATGGCCCTGCATGTGAATGTGAATGACCTTGGCCAAGGTCCTGTCGCTCCCCAGTGGATTTACCCTCCTAAATCTTTTTCATGTCCCAGCTCTTAAAGGCAATTGAGATTGGGAAACTTGAGGTTTTTAATCATTAAGTATGATGGGGGTGCTGCTTGAAGGTAGATAGCCTTTATCATGATGAGCATGACCCTCCTTTTCCTGTTTCACATAGCTTTTAAAAAATCATCAGAACTGAATGGTGAGTTTCATCAACTGCCTCTTTAACTCCATTGAGTTTTTTTCCTCATTTGCCTTGTTACATGTTTAAAAGTATAAGGACCACTAGGCATTCCTGTTTGGCCTGTTCTATATACACTATCATTCCTTTGCTTTAAAAAATGTACAAGGAGAAAAAAAGAAAAAGTTCATACCAAGGCCAGATCTTAGAGTTAAGGATTAAAGAGCGTGTCTTTTGGAGTAACAGAACAGTGATTAGTAGGCACATGGGATTCAAACAATTGTTCAACCACCCAGTCACGTAGAGTCTTCAGTCCTGCCTGTGCTTTGGTTTTGTTGAAGGGTGAACTAGGCCTATGTCTCATGTGACTGAGCAGCTGGAGGTCACTCTCACATCGTGTTTAGTGAGCCCCTAGACAGCTCGGACTCTGTAGCTTGGAGGACTGCTGGAGCCCCAGAGTGAGCGTGTGCAACCCAGCCAGTCACATGGGTGGTGGTGGTGGTGTCTTCTCTCCCCAGAACTGTCTCAACAAGCAGCAGCTACTCTCGGCCATCCGCCAGCTGCAGCAGCTGCTGAGAGGCCAGGAGACGCGCTTCGCCGAGGGCATCCGCCACATGAAGAGCCGGCTGGCCACGCTGCAGAGCTCTGTGAGCAGGGTGGCCCCGGACGCGCCGCCAGGTGGGTCCCCAAGTCAGCACCGCCGGGGCCGCCGGACAACACTCAAGCACTTCTCCTGGGTGCTGTCCCAGCCCAACACCTGCCCGAGGCCCTGACCATACTCACTCTCCCCTGCCTCACCCGCCATCTGCCGCCCATTTTCAACCCTGGCTGGGGGAGTGGGGCTGGGGTGAGAGCAGCAACAGGGCAGCTGCCTTCTCTGTTCTCCCCTAGTCAGAATGGCTCCCCGTTTCCTCTCACACTCAGCAACCATCAGGTCTTCATGTCACCCTGACAGATTGTTGAGAGGCACATGTTTTAGGCCATGGCTATTCTTCCCAACCATCCTCACCCAGGGAGACAGCAGTTGGCACCAGTTTTGTCTTTGTTTTTATTTTTGCTTTTAATTCAACAGACTATTTTTAGAGCAGTTTTAAGTTCACACCAAACCTGAGCGGAAAGTACAGAGAGTTCTCACACACAGTCTCTCCACACACGCATACCCCATCCCCACTATCCCTGGCCTGCACCAGGACCATACAAACTGTGTCACAGTCCACAAACCAACCCTGGCTCCAGTTTTTCAGGCAGGAAAGTATATCCTCCAGTGAGACCCATTAAAGCCAGGGGATGGGAGAGAAGGACTGCTGAGGACAACTTCCATTTGCCTAGTGAGGTTACAGTAGACATCTAGACTCTCTCTTCTGAGGGTAGGTCTCTAACAGACACTGGGGGATTTTTTTCCTGGTTGTCCTTGTAATCACTTTCACGCTGCCAAGGCCCAGAGATGTGTGGCTGATTTCCCTCCGGCCTCTCCTCGGGGTGTTGGGGGGCAGAGGGCAGTCATCATGTTTGTTCTAAGTCATGAGCCTGTGGAATATCTGACATCATTTGCTCACTGCAGACACATTTATCAAGGGCCTTCTTTGTTGTATGAGATGAAGTTTCCTAGGGAAGTTGTTGGATTTCCTACCTTGTCAGAGCTTATGGTAGCAAATCCAGATCTCAGCAGCACTGAGTCGACTCCTTGTTTTCTTTGGCTCCACTGGTGCAGAACTAGACGTCCCAGCCAGACCGCACACTTTCTAAGGCACTGTGAGGCTCGAGCCCTCAGTGGGCTCAACAGACCCAAACTCCACAAGGCAGGCAGGGTGTCTTTCCTTCCTGCTACCAATGGGGAAACCGAGGCCAAGAGACGTGTGTTAGCAGCCAGAAGGCCCTGACACAGTGGTTTGTTTCTCCTGCTGACAGCGTGACTCCATAAAGCTTTCTTGTTTTCACGGTATCAGAGCTGTCTGTGGTTCTGGGAGTTTCGGTGAAGAGCCTGTAGGGAATAATTTATATAACTTCCCTGCTCATGTTAGAGACTGGTCCACTAGACAGACAGGAAGGAAGCTATTATGATATTATTAATCCTCTTTTCCCCAGATTTGGGGTCTCTCATCCCTGAAATGTGCTAGATTTTAAAAAGTGGCAAATTATCTTCTTAAAAAATTGTCACCAGGTATTGTGTCTCTCACAGTATGTATCAGACACCATGCTGAGTACGTCACTGGCACAGAGGCTAATCCTGTGAGGACCCTGCAGAGGGTGGGCAGCTGTCAGGATCCCACTGCAGAGAGCTGTGGCTGGCAGGGCCTGCAGTGGGGAGAAGGCCGGAAACATCCCAGATGTTTCCTTTTTTTTTTTTTTTTTTAAGAGCCTTTGCTGGGTGTTAAGGATAATTTCTACTTCTGGAGAATTCTTTTTCTTCCTCTTTCTGGGTTCCATGCTGGATATCTCTCTCCTATTTTCCTGGCCTTTCTTTCCTGAGAGCATCACCAGCTAATCAGCCAACTTGCTAAACTGTTGATCCCATTCCTTACACATTAATCTCATTCAGGAAGATTTGGGGAGCTTCTCTGTGGCTCCGTAGACAAACAGGATGTGCTTAGAATGAAAGGGTTCAACCAAGGCGGAGTTCTCAGCCTTTCACTGGAGCAGGGGTCAGCAGCTTCTGTTGGGAATGTGCCAACACCTTGATATTTAATGAATTTACATCCATTCATTCACCCCATTCACATTATTAAGCACCTGTTATACGCAGATACTGTTCTATCTCTTCAGGTATAATTTACTTGTGAATTGCTCCAGCAGATATTTTTCTTTTTTGTGGTTTTTAGAGATTTTTCATCCCAAAGAGATCTTTTAAACACAATGAAATAGTAGAATTATAAAAGGAACTGTAAAATTTCAGAGAACAACACAGCACTCTGTGAGCCGCACGTGTTGGGGGACAAGCTCTCTGGCTATCTTCTCACGAGGTTTTTACCACTGGGTGCCAACCTGGGGCTTTGCTCAAGGAAGGCCCCGAAGCAATGATTGGACATTTCCCAATCACCATTGGCCTCTGAGTGTCCCGTTGGGCGAGGCTGAGTGGCTGCTCCGTAAGGGATCCCAGGCTGGGACTGACCCAGGTGGGATTTGGGGCAGAGCTTCAGTGGCCTGCCAGCTGCCCTCTGGGACAGGGAGGCCCATCGTGTTCCTTAGCAGCCTCAGGTCCAGGGACCCCCTGATAAACATGTTGGCAGACGTGCCCCTCACTTGCTTCAACCTGCACAGCTCAAGGAACAGTTTTGTTTTCACCTATTTAAAATCCTAAAGTGACAAATGACACTTAGAATTTACCTAAAAGCATTTTAGAAGTGGCTCCCAATTTTCGTCTAAACTGAATTCAAGTTCAAGCTGTCTCAACCTAGGGTGTTCACTCGTTAAACAGAGGTTGCCTGAGCTGCCTGTGGACAGAAGAGGAACGGGCAAGCCACCCTGTCTCTCTACAGCCACACTCGTCCCTCAGGAAATTTGGCTAGTTCTGCTCTCACAGCACAGCTGGGGTTCCACCCATCTCTCCATGCCAGGCTACCACTCTGGCCTAGGCCACCCCCATCTCCTTCCTCACCTTGGCACTTCCTGCTCAAGCTGCAGCTGCAGTGATGCTGGGGGTCAGGTCGCTTCATACCTCGGCTCACACCCGCAATGGCCCAGTCTCACGCAGAGAACGAGTTGTATGGCCTCCCCCCCCACCCCATTGCCTGACTCATCCCCAACCGCTTTCTGCCCTTCCCACTCCTCTCCATCCTGGTGGCCTCCTTGTCACACCACAGGCTTGCTGGGCACAAGCCCACCTCAGGGCCTTTGCACTGACGGCTTCCTCTGCCTTCCCTAGATATCTGCATGGCTGCGCCTTCACCTTCAGCCCTGTTCCAGTGAGGCCAACCCTGACCACCAGAGTCTCTACTTTCATTTTCTACATGACACAACAGTGCCATTGCTTATTGATACCGTATCGATTGTCTCCACTGAGAACCAGATTTTTTTTTTTTTTTTTTGAGACAGAATCTAACTTTGTTGCCCTCGGCAGAGTGCAGTGTCGTCCTAGCTCGCTGCAACCTGAAAGTCTTGGGCTCAAGTGATCACCTTGCCTCAGTTTTTCATTTTTAGTAGAGATAGGATCTTAGTCTTGCTCAGGCTGATCTAGAACTCCTGAGCTCAAGCAATCCACTCACCTTGGCCTCCCAGAGTGCTAGGATTACAGGTGTGAGCCAATGTGCCTGGCCAGAGGGCTGGATTTCGTCACTGATAATATCCTAAGTGTCTGGCACAAAGTAGTAAGTAATGTTCCATACATTCATTTAAGAATGTTTTTATTGAACACTCACTGTGTGCTAGGCACTGGACCAGTACTGGGAACACGGCAGGAACACAGGCCAGAGACATTCTGACAACAAATGTGTAAAGAAGCAATATGAAAATTCCAGTGGTTACAAATACTAAGAAGAAAACAAAATGAGCTCAGGGGCTGGAGAGTATGTGGGGAAGTCTTGGCTAGGCATAGTGGCAAGGGATCACTCTGGGAGGTGGGAGTGTTTGAGTGGAGAAGGGAAGAGTGAGAAGGAGCCAGTTGTGGAAGTTCTGGGGAAGCAACATTCCAGGTAGAGAAGAGCAAAAGTCAGGCTTGGGTTGAGGCCAACCTGTTCAGAAGACCTGAAAAAGGCTTGGAGCTCCAAGGAAACAGAGAGAGGGGGTGAACCAGCCACGGTGGGGCATGGGACCCTCCTGTGCTGGAAGGCTCTGTGCACAATGTCTCTGTGGCTGTCACTGTACCACTCATCCTCAAGAGAGTTCTGAGAGCTCCATGAGATACAGCACTCAGAATCGCCAGCAAAGTGCATGGCCTGCAGGGGGCATGCAACAGAGGGACACTTAAAGATGGGACATCGTGTAATTCAAAAGTGATACCTAAATGGCTGTGGTCCAGGAGGAGGGGCTCCTAATCCTTCCATTTCTCTTTACAGTTTCCTGCCCAGCTCTGAATGCCCCTCCAGATGGCAAAAAGTTTGGAAGCAAGTACCTAGTGGATCATGAAGTCCATTTTACCTGCAGCCCTGGATTCCAACTGGTTGGACCCAGCAGCGTGGTGTGTCTTCCCAATGGCACGTGGTCAGGGGAGCAACCCCACTGTAGAGGTATTGCCCCTTCTTCCCATTCCTCTGGACTGGACCCAGCACCACACAGCAGGGTACTGCTGGATAGAAAGTGTCATTCCTTGGGATGCTTCCTGCCTGATCCTTTAGTCAATCCTCAACCGCAAGACAGCAGCCAATGTGTCTGTCTGATGGTTTGCTCCCATGCCAGGCCTGGGCTGCCTGCATCTGCTGAGCTCACTAAACCCTCACAATTTAGTCTTGTTTTGCTATGAGGAAATTGAGACACACAGAGGACTGTGCCCAAGGTCATGCAGATGGGTATGGAGTGCATGTTGAGCTGATTCACACCTAGGCACCGTGCCGCTCAACACCACACTCTGCTGTGGACTCTGGTGACTGGTTCTTATCAACGTGAGGGTAAGAAGCCACCTTAGGCTTGGGGACAGGAACAAGAGGAAGATACTACAGGGAAGTGCTCCTGTGGCTGTTCCCCATTCAGGCTGAGATGGCACTTGGTGTCTATAGCCTCCAGGAGAGTCCACTGGAGTGAGGGGAGGCATGAAAAAGTTTCTCTTCTCTCTGCACTAAGTTGGAAAACAGTACTTTTTTGATATGGAGGAAAATTAGACTTGGCACACTACTAAATTTTGTTGGCTTTTCCAAAGCCTATTATCAGAAAAAATCATGGATATCGATCATTTTCAGAGCAAGGTTCATGAATATCTGCTGAGGCAGAATGTCCACAACTTTTGCCCAAGAGTTCAAGAGGAAACACAAATATTATATCAACAGGTTGCAAAGAATGGTGGAGAGAGGATTTTAGATGGGTAGATAAACAAAAATCCCAGAAAATATGCCATCTCTAAAAATGAGTATGGGTTGCCAGGACAAGCTTGGGGCAACAAGAATCACACTTATAGATTTAGGCTTCTCTTTCCTGACTCTTCGGAAGATGATGGTTCAAAGGTTGATCACAGGTACTGGCTCTCAGCCTTATCTGGGAAATACGTCATGTATTATGCGGATACACAGGGCGAAATGAAATACCTGCTATTTACTCTTGTCCCTCAATCCAGGTTAAATACAGGGGTGGATACACAGACACATTTTATTCTTATTGCATTGGGTATCGGTATTTTTAGCTTATAGGTTGCGGTTACAGACCCCAGCTGTTCTCTTCCTTGGTCCACTCAGCACTTGCAGGACCCAGCCATTTCCTGAGTCCTGCAAGTGCTGAGTGGACCTTTCAAAAATGGTGCTCCTTTTTTAAAAATCAGGTGTCAATTTGATAATATTTAAAATACCCACTTTACTTTTTTCTTTCCTTGAGTATCTTAAATATTTTACACTATATTTTCTGTTTTAAACTGATGCTAGGGCCAGGCGTGGTGGCTAACACCTGTAATCCTAGCACTCGGGGAGGCTGAGGCGGATGGATTGCCTGAGCTTACAGGTTGGAGACCAGCCTGAGCCAGAGCGAGACCTTGTCTCTAAAAATAGCTGAGTGTTGTGGCAGGGGCCTGTAGTCTCAGCTACTTGGGAGGCTGAGGCAAGAGAATCACTTGAACCCCAGAGTTTGAGTTTGCTGTGAGCTCTGAAGCCAAAGCACTTTACCCAGGGCAACAAAGTGAGACTCTTGTCTCCAAAAAATAAAATAAAATAATGCTATTGTTTCCACCATAAGTTTCTCAGTCTTTTGTCAGGAGGCCCCAAAGATACTTTTCTTTTTCTTTAAAATTCAATCACTTGACTTGGATCCATCTCATCACCAGTCTTGCTGGATCAGTTTTCTCGGGTATGGGGTTCACTTTTTCAATAGAAAGTTTCATCCGATGCAGTGGTCAGGCCTGAAGGAACCTTCAGCACTTTCCAGGTCAAAACCTTAATATTGAGGAGACTCTAATGGAAGGAATATCCAAATTGAGGGTAACAGGGAAACAAGTGCAAATGGAAGACATTGCCATCCAGCTACAAGAGCAAATGAGGCAGAGCTCAGAATGTGGGAGCTCTATGTCCAATCACATGGAAAAAACAACAGAACTGGGAATTTCAGAGTCGTGAAATTAGCAGAGCTATATGGGGAAACTTACTTCACTTAAATATGAGTAATAGATAGGGACTTTTATCAGATCCTAGCCAAACTTTAAGAAAGAGAGAATAAAGTCTTTAAAGATGATAAAGAAATGCCTGTGCAATAGATAAAAACTGTAACTGAATATTTTAAAACAAGCTGAAAAAAATTTTAAAGATAAAACCCATGAAAGAACAGTGTAAATAAAAATGAAAAAAACCTCAGAAATGAGATGATAAGACAAAAACAGAAAATTTGAAATGAGATGACAGAACCCAGGAAAGAATTAGAAATAAAAGAAAAAAAGATCGTGCACGTAAAACACTTAGTTTGGTTTTATGAAAACAGGAAAGTACTCACTAAACAGAGGATTAAAACGGGGTGATCTTCAGTGTTTTGGCTTGCCAGCCGCTCTCGCAACCTCTGCTATGCACTTAATGCCATAACCTGGGGCACATGTGAATGCGATGACAATAGTACTTTAATCAGGACATGTATGGGGTACCAGGCTGGGCCACTAAATGCCTCTGATCACGTATCGAAGTAAGCAAGAGTGTCTGCAAGGAGCTTGTCTAGAAATGAGCATCTCGGGCACCTGCAGAGGAGGAGACGGAGTCCACAGTCCTCTGGAATGGATTTTTCTGTGGAGTCGAGTTGCTGCCCCAGCTGCCCCCCCACCCCCACCCCCTGCCCAATTCACGGAGCAGGTGCAGGAAGCCTCAGTACCTTTCTATACTGGAGGCACAGAAGAGGGGAGACCATGGTGCTGGTCCCACTGGGGCCAAGCTGAAAGATACTAGTGTTCAGAGTATTTGGTTCTCAGCTCACAAATTCACAACCTGGTGACCTTCCTACTTTCAGACTATGCTGGTGAACAATGATAGGGCTAGACAATAGGTGGAAACAGGAATACCAAGCTCTGTGGCAATTGTGTACAGTGTCATTTCAGACACATTCCGGGAAACCAGTCATCTGAAAACAGAATGTAGGAAGGTGAGCACAACCAGGCTGAGGTTACTGAGAAACAGTAATGGCCCCTTCTTGGGATGAGCAGCACATGGACAGTCTGGGTCCATTTACAATGAATAGAAACCATGTAATTATCTATATAACACCCCAATCACAGGGAAGGGTGTCTTTGCCCTAAAGCATTGGTTCTCAACCTATGTGTCGGGAGCCCTTTTTTTTTTTTTTTTTTTTTTTTTTTGAAAGCAGTCACTGTTTATTAACTGACCAGATTACAAAAACAATCAGGGCAGATACCTTAGTTCATTCTTCTAATAAGCCTATTGATTTGATCTTCCCTGTTACCAGCATCTCCAC
>CAUYPK010146801.1:0-64583 GCA_963574355.1 Loris lydekkerianus | reverse complement strand
TCACCAGAATCTGCCAAATGAAAAAAAAAAAAAAAAAAAAAAAAAAATAAAGTATAAATTGTTTGGCGGGTTGGATTTGGTGTGTATTCGATGGTGCCCCCAAGGGGGGGGGAAAGGTGACGTGGGGTGGGCCCCCCCTATACAACACCCCACCCCCCTCCGCCACAAATCTTTATACTATTTTTTTTTTTTTTTTTTTTTTTTTTTTTCATTTGGCAGATTCTGGTGAGCTGTTCCATTGAATTTCGAATTTTCGGATTGGAATTCGTTTGGGGGAGGCTTCACAATCATATGTGACTATTTAGGGGCACAACTGAGACAAGAGACAGAAAAAGGACAAGGTCGCTGCTAGGTTGCTGCTGTGCCCGTGAACCTTCCATGGTCCGGGTGCGGTCTGAGCATTCCTATCCATTCTCCCAGCCCCACCTGGATGGGAGGAGGCTGTTAGTGGCTCCAACTAACAGTGGGGGCAGAAACTGAGCCCAGCTTCACTCCTAAGCTGTGTGTAGGGCTACATCCAAGCAGAAGGGCTGCATCCTCCCTCTTCATACAAAAAGACACAGTGGGCTTAGAGATGGCCCAGAGAACAGGACGTTGGCTCAGAGAATGAGTAACTAGCCAGGGCCCCAAAGCTGGGAGCCAGATCTGAACCCAGGTTTGCTCTTCTCCCATCCCAGCTCCTAACTCCTGCCTGATTCTGTCCATTGGAAGGTCCCCTGCTGAGGTAAGGGAGGACCTAGATTCTATTCTTGTGAATGAATGACGGTTTTTGTTCCTCTTGGCTTCTGCTCAAGGCCTTGAACTTCACAAGCGTGGAGGCCCATAGATCTGAGAACATGAACTGGAATCCAGGGAAGCAGCTTCTTGCCCAAACCTGTATGTGGATAAAACAAAATAAAAACAAGTGACTTTACTGGCAATTGACCGAGCACAGCATGAAGAGGAGATTTGGCAGCTGTCCTGCCCTCTAGCCACTCTAGATGAGCAAACCTGATAATTTACGCTAAAAAATTCCCTTTGCTCTGGCGGTCCCAACCTATGGAGGAGCCTGCCAGCTCTGCCTTGAACTCTGCTCTGCCAAGACAGCTGTGGAAAGGAGAGTGATGCATTTATTTATTTAGGATTAATAGGTGGCCTGCTTCCAAAAGGAAAAAAAAAAAGTTTTTGTGAGAGGCTTAAAAAAAAAAAACAAAAAAAAAACCCCACTTAAACTTAAAACTTAAACATGAAAAATGAGAGGATTAAAAATAAAATTAGAGTAAGATGTCTTTTAAAATGAGCAGAAACGTCAATAGAGGTAGGTGTCTGGGATGGGATAATTACACAAATGTGTCCAGGGGCCACCTTGTGGGATCTGAGCATGAGGCTGCTGACCGAAGGAAGGTGGATTAGAAAATAGGGAAAACTGGGCCCTTGAGTGGTTGACTAGCCATCCTGGTTTGCCTGGGACTGATGGGTTTTCTCAGGATATGGAAATTTCAGTGTCAATACTTAGAAAGTTTTAAGCAAATGAAGCAGAGTTGGCCACCCTGGCTCCTAGTAACATCATCCAAGGTGCTGAATCCCACAGCACCTGAAAGCAAGCCGCCCCCAGGCTTTGGGGGAGCAAATACCAATGCATTCCTTGTGCTGGTTTCTTTTTTCTTCACAGAAAACTCTCCTTTTGTTACTTCTAAAATTTAATTTTAAATAAAAGGTTAAATTCTAATACAAGGTTGCTAGTAAAATGCAGCTATGTTCTCTTCTTTCCACCACCAGCTCCTACTCACCAGTATGTATACAAATTTGTAACCATCATTTTGAAATTTATTGCACTGGGCACTTGATGGACCCTTTAAATCTGTGCTCTGGTGCCTTCCAAAGGAAACTACTTTTTCTTTTTACTCTTTATCTCTTTCTTCTCACATATATACCCCCACATTTCTAAATGATATGATCACACTGTTCTTTCTTGATATCCTGTTTTATTTTATTTTACTTTATTTTTGAGACAGAGTCTCACTCTGTGCGCTGGGTAGAGTGCCATGGCATCCTAGCTCACATGAACTCAAACTCCTGGGCTCAAGTGATCCTCCTGCCTCAGCCTCCGGAGTAGCTGGGACTACAGGTACCCACCACAATGTCTGGTAGTTTTTCTATTTTTAGTAGAGATGGGGTCTTGCTCTTGCTTAGGCTGGTCTTAAACTCCTGAGCTCAGATGATCCAACTGCCTCAACCTCCCAGAGTGCTGGGATTATAGGTGTAAGCTGTTGTGCACAGCCTACCCAAATTCATATGTTGAAATCTTAGCTTTCAAGGTGATGGTATTAGGAGGTGAGGTCTTTTGGAGGTGATTTATCATGAAAGCAGACCCCTCGTGAATGGGATTAATTCCCATATGAAAGAGGCCCAAGTGAGGCCCCTTGCTCCAGTCACCATGTGAGGATACAGCAAAGAGGCACTGTCTATGAACCAGAAAGTGGGACTTCCGGAGGCAAAGAAGCTGCCAGCAACTTGGTCTTGGACTTCCCAGCCTCCAGAACTCCAAGCAATAAATTTCTGTTGTTTAGAAGTCACCAAGTCTGTGGTACACTGTTATAGCAACCTGAACAGCCTATGATGTTCACCAACCTCTCATACAGAAAGTGAAGACTAAAACCTTACACCACCTGCATACACAGGCATTGCCTCACACATTCTTTTGATGTATTGATTATATTTCTGGTAAAGTGGATTTTCAGTGTTCACATAATTATAGCCATATAAATATTATTTACCTCTATGCCATGTAGTATTTTACAGCATCACTTCCTTTCCTGTATAGCCTTTTGTTTTTCCTGGAGTTTATAATTGCCTTTAGAAATAATCTGCTTAATTTTATTCATATCCACCATTAAGCCTTTCCCCAGCTCTGCAAATGAACTCTAAAACCTTTCTCAGCACAAACATCAGGTAATGTATGTGGTGATTCTCTTTGTGTTTTGGTTTTCAGGTTGTTCCTTCCTGTTCCCTCTCAGTGGTTGCCTGGACTGACACAGCAGTGGGACCTGCTGTCACTCCCCCTGGTGATGGACACTCATTTCTGGGTCTTGTGCCTTCCTCACTTGTGGTTCACACTGCCATGTCGCTTGAGAAAGTGCTCCAGGAGATAATCCATGGTGAGATACATAGGAGGCAACTCTTTGAAATTTTAAGAAATCTGAAAATGCTATTATTTTATTTCACACTTCGTTATCCCAGTTCAAATTTAAGAGTAATTTTCCTCCAGATGTCTGAAGATTGATGAGGTTTGGGTCCGTGATCTTCACAGCTGCAATATTTCCAGCATTGCTATTCAGAATTCTGTTCATTTCTGACCCACTCCTTTCTCTTTGAAAATGATGGAGCTCAGAGAAAAGTACCCCTATGAGGTCCAGCTTTTCTGCTGGACTTTGTGGTGTTCCCACTCACTTCCTTTCCAACTTTCAGGATTTCATGGAGACCTTTCACCCACTATTGTCTCTTCTTCTATTCCTATTGTTCTTCAGGTTTAAAAATTATTTGTTACCTTTGAAGAAAGGTCTCTGCATGGAACAAAGAAAAATTCATATGTTCAATTCCCTATAAACTGAATAGGTGACCCCTTGTCCTGGTTTGCCCAGGACATGCTGGTTTTAAAACAGAAACTTCTGTGCCCCAAGAAACTGTCAGTCCAGGGAAGCCTCTTTCTGCATTTGGTGTCCCCTGAACTGACACTGAAAGCATTCTTAGCTCATCCAGGGAGGGAGGGTGCCCTTGCAGCCTCAGAAACGATGCAGACTGAATCACTCACGTCAGACACCCGCGAGTGTCTGGAAATGTCCCTGTATTTCTGGAAACCCCAAAGATAAATGGTGTGCATGACTATCATTACTGAAATTGCTGGCTGCAGTAGAGACACGCAAGTCCAGTGGCCTCCTGACAGCACAGCCCCCGCCTGCACAACCTCTGTAATTATAAGACAGCATTTTAAATTGTTCCAGTCCAAACAAGACCTGGAAGTGCAGAGAGCAGGCTGGTTGTTAGGGATAGAGATTAACAGCCATGTTAATCTCCATGGAAGACCCTGGAAGGACTTGCTCATGGCCAAGGCCAGGGGAGGAGGTGCTGCTCTCGCCGCCTCTGCTGCAGCGGGGTTTGTAGTGGAGGGGGGGCAGCTGGCCTTTCTCAGCACCCAGGTCTGCACAATGAAGATGAGCACTGGGAAGGGGCCCCCTTTTATTTGGTTGATCCACATTCTGCCAATGAGGCACACACTTGGATAAACTAGCACTTTAAATAAAAAGGCAAATATCTTTAGGATGCTTCGAGCTTAGCAGTCACTCACACATTAGACAAAGTTAATTTACACAAAGAGGGAGGGGAGCCTAGTCCAACGCAGTGGCTGGAGGGCAGCGCAGCAGAGGAGGGGCTCCTCATCTGGTGAGTGCCTTGGCATTCAGGTCCCAGCCCCATCACTTATTGGCTGTGTTATTTGGCTTCTCCAAACCTAGGTTTCCTCATCTGCAAAATGGATGTGATTTCAGCCCTTACTTCATAGGGCTGTTGCAAAGATTTAAAGGAAAAATAAATATCACGTGTTTACCAGATTAGGGTAAAGAACCCATAAGAGCGCACAATGACTCATGTTACTGTTGCTCTTGTTATTATTATCGTGTTTATTTTAATACCTTGGGGGAATCTGACTCTGAGCCAATAGGACTCCCCACCCTCCTGTAGGTTGCCACTTTCTAAAATGGAAGGCACAGGAAGGAGCAGACCTTTAGCTAAGCGAGACTGCCTGAGTTCATTCTGTGTTGCTATAATAGAATGCCTTAGGCTGGGTAATTTATAAAGAAAAGAGGTTTACTCGAGATTCTGGTGGCTGGAAAGTTCAAGACTGGGCAGCTTGGTGGGAAACAAAAGGAGAATAGGTCTGTGAGATCAAAGAGAGGAAGAAAGAGAGAGAGAGAGACAGACCGAGGAAGCCACGCTCCTTTTTAATGACCCACTTCCATGGCAAGGAATTCAGAGCAAGAACTCACTCACCTCCCCTACTGCCATACTGGGGGCCAAATTCCACATCCAAACCAGAGCAGAGACCACAGCTAATGAAATTCAATTCATTGGCCTTCCCATGGAACTGGCTCATGCTTCTCCTGAGCAAGCACATCTTTGCTCCCAAGCAAGTGGCAAACAAGCTGAGGGCTCTCCCAGGGGTGCCTGGGAGAGAACAGAGACTGGCCGATCTCCTGAGAGTATCTTCACCTGCTTCCAGCACTCAAGATGATGCCCCAAGCTTTGTAAGAGCTACAAGTGCTAAGGAAAGAGCCCATCAAGTCATGGGTCTTGGCTGTGGGAGAGAGAAAGACCAAGTGTCTCAGCAAGATGTCCACCCTCAGGAGTCATGCAGAAAGGTGAGCAGAATGTCCACTACCCCCATCTCTCTAACTGGCTCTACAAACAAAAGTGCCTCCCTCTAGGTCTCTTACAGTTCAAGTTCCCAGGTCGGTAACACTTACTGACCAGAACTTTGTACTCTCCTTTTCACGGGGCCCTTCCTTTGAGTTGTCTCCCTGCCAGCAACAGTGGAACCTCTTTGGAGCTACGAGATAACCGCAAGGCCTTACCCTACCTGTTTGTTCAGAGAAGACAAGGAAAGTGGCACCCCATTACAGGTCTGGCCTAGGCCCGCTGTGCAGCCTACTCCCCTCATCCCGCCTGCCCACAAGACCAGAAGAATAGCCAGCATGAGCCCCCAGCTCATTTATACACAGTACTCCTAAAATCCCTGCCCTGGGTGGGGCTTATTTGGCATGTTTTGATCACATGACATATGTACAGGGTGACTTCTCACTGCACGGACCCTCCCACATGTGTGATGACCCTCACTCACTCCATGCCTTATTCATTTACCAGCAGAAAACCCTTGACCCCATCCATCAGGGAGGAGGATTTGAGGCAGCCTGCTCTTGCCACCTCCCAGTTGACGTCCTCCTCAATAAATTTTCTTTCTTCCTTGACAATTTTGTCTCAGTCATTGGCTTTCTGTGCAGCGAACAACTAAGCCAAGAAAAGCCCCCTTTATAGGTTTGTTGACAATTCTTCTAACCCAGAGATTTCTGATTAGTTGAGCTGTTTCCAGCCAGGGTCCTCCCTGGAAGCCTCATAGCACAGTCCCTGCCTCCATCCCTCTGTCTAACAAACATGCCACATGCTGGACTCCTGGTGGGGCTCTGGGAGCTCAGAGTGTCACGGGGAAAATGATGAACAGTCAATCGTAGCACAGCTAATGAAGGCCCGACAAGGCCCCTCAGCTCATGGTAACTTTAGGAAGGGAATAAATAAAAACAGTAGTGAATGTATGAATGGAAGAAATCAAATATTTGGTATAGTGGACAGAAACCCAGACTTGATGGAGGCCCCAGGGCGCCGGAACTGACACAACTTCCCAAACTCCCTCCCCTGAGTTATCACTCTGTGTCTGTCCATTAATTCTCCCACTTGTATTCTCAAAAGCCTGGGAATAGGCTGGAATGTTTGTAGAGCATGAAAGAGAGGAGAAAATCGAGTAGATAAAACACGAACTCTTCTTTGGAGAAGCATTCAGAAACATGTTATGCTTTTGTCTCTGTCAAAAATACCTGGAAAAATATTTCAAGGCATTGATTAATGTTCCTTCCACCTTTCCTTCCCGCCCGGAACTTGGATGTGATGTCTGGAGGCACTGCTGCCATCTTGCAATTGTGGGGTGAGAATCCGAAGGTCAGAGAGAGACCTGCCCAAACCCTGGGGATAGACTAGAGAGGATGGAGTGGGAAAAGGAGAGACCACCCCACAGGGGTCAACACAACTTTATCTGAATGCTGACTGCCCCGGGAAGCCCCTCCTCCAGGCACCACCATCTGACCTCTGTCATGTGTACCCTGAATCAAAGCAAGAAGCCTCCTTGCCTCTTGGCTCAGTCAGGAAGTGGCCCCTGCCCTGAGGAAGGTCTATGTCACTTCCTCCCTGGGGGCCCTTTCTGAACTCTGTTTCTGCCTCAGAACGCAGGACAATGGGGGCAGCAGGAAGGAGGACCTGGCCAGACCCTTGCTCCCTCCTTGTCAGCAGGTTTATTCAGGGCCTCTCCCTGGAGGAGTTGGCAGCGAGTGTGTTTTCCCAAGAATGAAGAATAAACACAGAGAATAAATTGGGGGGGGGGGGGGAGGGCAGTCCAGGCTGGGTACACAGGCGGGCAGCCCGTGAGAGTGTGTGTGTACATATGTGTGTGCACACACCTGTATGGGCAGGGGCACCATGCTGAGAGCGTCACTCATAATAGTTGGTGTCTGGCACTTTAGAGTTCAAAAGGCACTTTGAAGCAAATGTGTGTGTGTGTGCTGCTTTAGATATATGCATATATATGTTTAAATATATATATAAACCTGCTCTCTATTTAGTAGCTTTGTTGAGATATAATTCACTTACTACACAACCCACCCACTGAACGTGTGCCATACAATACTTTTGTATGTTCACAGAGTTGTACAACCATCACCACAATCACTTTGAGAACATCGGAGACATCACGCCAAAGGAAACCCTGTGTCCGTGAGCAGTCGCTCCCTGCGACTGAATGTTTGTGTCTCCCTAAAATTCATATGCTGAGATCCTACCCTGATGTGATGCTGTGAGGAGGGAGGGATTTGGGGAGGGGATTAAATGGGACGAATGCCCTCACAAAAGAGGTTACAGAGAGACTCCCTCCCCTCTTTGAGAGGATATAGTGAGACGATGGCCCTCACTAGAATCTGACTTTGCTGGCATCTGACCTTGGATGTCTCGGCCTGCAGAACTATGAAAAATAAATTTATCCTGTTCTTAAGCCATCCAGTCTGTGATATTTGGTTAGATCAGCCTGAACTAAGACATTCCCCTTTTCTCCCTCAGCCCCCAACCACTCATCTACTTCCTGTGTCTATGGATTTTCCAATTCTAGACATTTCGTACAAAAAGCACCCAACGTGTAGCCTGTGTCTAGCTTCCTTTGTTCAGTTCAATATCCGAGGCCCACCCGTGTTGCCCAAGAACCAGCGCGTCCCTCACTGCTGTGGCTGAACCGCGCTCCATTGTACGGACAGGCTGGCTCTGCTTTGACGGGGTGTACATGGGTTTACTTCTCTCAGTATTTACCCAGGAGTAGAATTGCTGGTTCATATGGTAACTCCATTCTTGAGGACTTGCTAGACTCTTCCATAGTGGCTACACCACTTTCCATACCCACCAGCATTGTACAGGTTCTGATTCCTCCACATCCTGGCTGACACTTCCTGTCATCCATCTTCTTGTGACTTCAGCCACTATAGTCAGCATGAAGTGCTTTCTTTCTTTTCTTTCTTTTTTTTTTTTTTTGAAGTTTTTGATGGGGGCCAGGTTTGAACCCACCACCTCTGGTATATGGGGCCGGCGCCCTACTCCTTGAGCCACAGGCGCCGCCCATGAAGTGCTTTCTTATTGAGGTTTTGACTTGTGCTTCCCTGATACTAACAATGCTGAGCATCTTTTCCTGTGCCTTCTGGCCATGTTCACATCTTCTCTGGAGAAATATCTATTCAGAGCCTTTGCCAATGTTTTAATGGGGTTGTTTCCCTTCTTATTAGCAAAGCACTTGCCCAGGCACACGCTCTTCTGCCCCATGGTGCTCCTGCAGACTGGGTTACTGTGTCACAGACTAGAAGCTGGGGCCTGGCGCGCTCTCCCCGCGGCCGGCTGTGTAATTTGCAGGGCCCAGTACAAAATGAGGATAAGCAGTGTGTTGGGCAGGGACTGGGCCGTTGAGGCAGGGAGGGGAGGAAGCTGACCAGGATGCATCAGGGGCGGGTGGGAGCTGTGGGAGCTGAGCCGCCGTCCTGCTGGGGACTCCGGGGGACTATGTAGGATTAACATTTCAGAGCAGCACAGAGCCTGGGGTCTTCATCCACCCACCCTGTCCACCACAGCCAAGGGCTGCTCCAACACTCAAATAACACTTATGGTGTACTCACTACATGCTGTGTCTTGTGTGAAACACACTCCTGCCTCCCAGCCACCCTGTAAGGTAAGTACTATTATTCCCAGTTTATGGATGGGGAAACCAAAGTCCAGAGAGGCTCACTCTCCTAGTGATTGGTGGAGCTGGGTCTCTGGGTGCACAGCACGGACTTCAGGCCTCCACATGGCGTGATGGCTCCTGCTCCTTTGCTTGGGATAGTGGCACTGCTCCCTGCCGTCACTGCCAACTGATGAGCTCAGCCCATCCCCTCAGGCTCAGAGATGCTAGAAACCTAAGTTCCCCAAGTTCTCAGCATCCTCCTGGACCTGAGCCTGCACAAGCCACTGACCTTGGGCCACTGTCCCAGCTGTCCTCCACTGTCACTGATCTGCAGGACTTGGGTTTTTATCACCCTGGTACACACTTCCCCAGTCCCATCCCACTCTGGCCTGGTGCTGGCCGCTTTGATGTGGTTCCTGCTCCCTGTCCGGCATCTGGCCTGCACATGGAGGGGCAGCCATCAGAGCCTGTCCCCATGATGTCCCTCCTGTTGCTTCTCCACAGCTGCTCATGATCCCAACATCCTCCAGATCCTGCCTTCCCATTTGCATTGAGGTGGGGGCAGTGGAGTCAGGTCTTGGAAGCAGCTCCTTGGGGGACTTATGCGGCTTTGGCACTGGCCTCCTCTTTGGAGGAGCTGACAAAGTTGGCTTTGAGCCCTTAGGATGTTGCCCATCTCTCAGTCCCTCCCCTTGGACATGGGCTGAAGGGACAGCACCCACCCAGTGGGGACTTCCAGGCACAGGCTCCATCCTTGCAACACTAGTGGTAAGGAGTGTGTTGGCCAGTTCTGCTGGCCAAGCTTCAGTGGCTGCAGAGGGAACAAAAGCTTCCTAGGATGGCTCAACTCAGGCCCTTGGGAGTCACATCACTCCTGTCTGGGAATAGCACAGAGTGAGTCTCCCGGCTAGACATGGGCCATACCCCCCATCTCCGGGGCACAGTCTACAGCCAGGCCCCCTCTGGCTGTTTCATGGGTCCCACCCCACAAGGAAGCTCCCACTTGTGGGCTGTGTCATGTCCCCAGGAAGCGCATTCTCGCCTGTGTGATCTGGAGGCCAAGTGTCTCCAGAATCCCAATTGCTACTTCAAGGGCTGTGGGACAGGAGCGAAGTGCGACTGACCCCCTCTGAGTCTTCAATTCTTCATCGTCTTGACTATGTCCAGGGCAGTACCCTGCTTAAAGTGCTGTTTGAAGATTCAGCTAGACCATAAACTTAGCACCCAACACTCAAAAAAGTAGCATTAAGCATACATTTAGAATAAACAGGGACATCCAGGCTGCTGTATGACCTACTTGTAAACTGAACTCAGAGATTTTGCTGTGTTGATGGATGAGGTTCCTTGAAGCGATTTTAGGCTGAGGGAGCTGAGAGTGCAACACTCTGGAGTGAGCTGCTGGGGTTGTGAATGCCAGCCTTGGGAAATGGCAGCTGTGAGACCTCGGGCAAACTGTTTGATCTCTCTGTGCCTCAGTGTCCACATGTATGAAATGGGAATAAAAATAGCACCCAAGTCAAAAAGTTGTTGTGAGAAATCAGTTAACACACAGAAAGAGATTTGACCAGTTTCGGGCCTGAAGTAAGCTCTTCAGACAATTTGGTTATTTCTTCACTGTTTGTCCACAGAATAGATCTGCCTGTATTTTTTTTAGTTCAACTTCTTATTGAGCAACTTCCTCAGAACTGGGATTGAGCCAAGGGCTGTCTGTATAGCACCAAAGCCCGTCAGGCTAATCAAGGTGGACGCCTGGAAGCTTTTAACATTGGGACGAAAAGCCAAAAAAACAAACAAAAAAACTACATTTAATAAATACCTAAATTGCCAGAGAATGCTTTCTTGTAGTAAAAAGAGGCTTGGACTTGATATCCGGGTTCAAGCACGGCTCCACCTTTAGCCGAATGATGCTGTTAGATTGCTCTCCATCTCTAAGCCTCAGTTTCCCTATCTACACAATGAACATAATGAAAGTACCTGCCCAGGACTGTTGTGAATCAAATGTGACAATGGGCGTGATGGTGGGGAGTGTACAGTCAACAAAGTTTTCTCAAGAAAAACAATTTTCCTGAGAGTAAAATGTAGGCCACACAGTGTTGCCCTAACATGGTAGCTGACGCTATTGGCACAAGGTCACCAGTTGTGTTGGCCAAGCCTCAGTGGCTGCAGAGGGAACAAAAGCTTCCCAGGATGGCTCAACTCAGGCCGTTGGAGTCACATCACTCCTGTCTGGGAATAGCACAGCCTTTGGCCTCAGCTGGGCAGTCTCTATTTCCCAAGGTTAAAGTGAATCAACCTTGAGGCTTGCTCTGTCAGAGTGCTATGCCATCCCTGCATTTACTGAGGGCAAAAAACAGCCTCAGAAGTAGGAGCTGCTTAAAGCACGTGGAGCTTTAACTGTGTGGCTTTTTTTATATACTTACTTTTAAAAATCATTTGGCGTGTTGCAAGGAGCACACATTACTTTTATAATAAAATAAAATAAAACCAAGAAATTTTAAAAGTTAAGTAAATGAGGGCTGGTGCCATAAGCTCCGTCTCCAGCTTCCCCCAAGGCTCCTTATTCAGACTAGGGGGACCAGTGGTTTGGCCTCGTTGCTGGGTTCAGATCCCAGCCCTAGTGTTTACTACTGAGTGATCCTGGGCAAATTTACACGGTGACTCAGATTTCTCATCTATAAAGTGGGCACAAAACTGTATCTCACTGAGAGTTACCTACCATATGACCCAGCAATTTCACTCCTAAATATATATCCTGGAGAATTAAAAGCAGGCGTCTGAACAAAAATGTGTACATGAATATTCACAGCAGCACTATTCACAACAACCAAAATGTACCAACGACCTGAACATTCATCAGCTGATGAATGGATAAATAAAAATGGAGCACACATTGGAGCATCATTCAGCTGTCAAAATGAGAGAAGTGCTGGTACCTGCCACGGCATGGGTGAGCCTTGCAAACACTTGTGCTAAACAAAAGAACACAGACGCAAAAGGCCACATGTTGTGTGATTCCATTTATAGGAAATGTCTAGAACAGGCAAATCCATAGAGATAGATAGAAAGCAGATTAGCAGTTGTCAGGGGCTAAAGGGAGGGGGAAGAGGGAGTGTCTTCTTAATGGATATGAGGGTTTGGGGGGCGGGGGTGATAAAATGCTTTGGAATTAAATAGTTGCACAATCTTGTGGATGCATCAAAAGCCACTAAAGTGCACATTTAAAAATGGCTACCGTGGTGAATCTTGTTATGTGAATTTCATCTCGATAAAAAAATACAGGCTGGGCACAGTGGTTCATGCCTGTAATCTTAGCAGTCTGGGAGGCCAAGGTGGGTGGATAGCTTTAGCTCATAAGTTCAAGACCAGCCTGAGCAAAAGCAAGCCCCCGTCTCTGCTAAAAATAGAAAAACTGAGGTAGGGCCGTGCCTGTGGCTCAAAGGAGTAGGGCACTGGCCCATATGCAGGAGGTGGCAGGTTCAAACCCAGCCCCGGCCAAAAGCTGAAAAAACAAAAACAAAAATAAAACTGAGGCAAAAGGATTGCTTGAGCCCAAGAGGCTGCTGTGAGCTATGACGCTACAGCACTCTACCTAGTCACTAGTCGCTAGTGTGACAGCTCAAGAGTCTGTTTAAAAAAAATAAATAAATAAAACAAAAATAAAAAAATACAAACAAACAGTATGTACCCAAAGAGTCAGGCCTGAAGTGAAATAATGCCTCCAAAGCATTTGCATAGTGCCGGGCACCAGTTAAACTTAGCTCCCTGCAAGCAAATGCTGAGCCTTGCGCAGTTCTAAGCCCCGGGCCTGGAAGCCTTGCTCCAGAAAGCAGGCAGCCTGTCCTGGGCTTGGGAAGCGCAATGGAAGCCCTCTCCATGAACTCTTCCAATCCTGGTTTATGTGGCACTCGAGGACTAAAAGGAAATTAAGGCCAAACAGGGAAATTGCAGAGGAAGTAACTGCAGTAAAGGAGAATGATATGAAACAGTGGTGAGTCCTCTTTCTTCACGAAGACCAACTCAGGAAAAATAAAAATCTTATGTGTGGCATTCTTTTTCCCATTTAATAATGAAAGTCATTAAAATGTGTCCCATAGAAAATATATAATCTCACAATGTAGACTACATACTGTTTTGAATAACAGTGCGGGCTCCCGAAGCCAGACTGCCTAGGGTCAAATTCTGCCTCCGAGGCAGGGGCTGTGCAGCCTCAAGCAAGTAGCTTAACCTCTCTGTGCCTCAGTATCCTCTGTACCTACCTGATGATGTGGTTGTGAGACTTGCACACAGTCATTGCAGTATCTTGCACAATGTGAGAGGTCTATAAATGTTAGCTGTTATTAGAAATATTAAGATGTGACAGCTATTAAAGAGAAAATATTTCCTATTTTTTAGTCACTGAAATGTTAATTTCTGGGTAAACTTCGGTAGTATAACAAAGAGGCAGGTTTCTAATTCTTCAGTCTGAGTTCTGATTTCCTGAATGGATGGGTCACGAGGGCTACCTGTGTAAACCATGGTTCCCCAGTTTGGACACAATCGACATTGGTCAGACCCTTCTGGTAGTCCTGTCCTTGTACAGTGCTTCACAGCACCCCTGGTCTCTACCCAATACATTCCTCCCCACCCTCCAATCGTCACACCCAGAATGTCTCCAGATGTCACCAAATGTCCCCTAGGAACATAATCTCCTCTGGTTGAGAACCACTGCTATAGAAGGGAAAAAGTGAATAAAGAAATAATTATTCCATTTTATAATATTTTCTCTCTTCTGAGAGAAGTCTTGAGAAGCGCTACACTGGTGTGAGGTTTTATTTGTTTGATAAAAACTGAGTCTCACTCTGTTGCCCAGGCCAGCCCAGCTCACAGCAACCTCAAACTCCTGGGCTCCAGAAATTCTCTAGCCTCCCAAGTAACTGGGACTAATGTTGCTTGCCACAATGCCTGGCTAATTTGGGGTGAGTTTTTAAAAATCACATCTTATAGTGACAGATGACTTGTTACTTTGATGGGGGTGAGAAGACTTTTGAGCTGCGTTTAAAACCCAGCATTTCTGCCTTGGCCCTGTGCTGGTCCATGTGTGATTGAAGCAGACCCCGGGCCCTGCTCTTTCTCTGTTCTATGACCTGTCACCTGGAGTCAGCACAGCACATGCAACGGGTTTTCCAGAACTTGTGGCAAGTGTTCCTGGAACTTTGCTCACCTTCACAATTTTTGCCTTTACCCATAAAATGCCTACAATTATTCAACATTTTATTTAAATCAACTCTACCCCCTCTTTTTTCTCATTTAAATACCTACACTTGACTTAAGCAACTCTAAGTCATGTGTTTGATGCGCTTGCTATGTTTTTAAAAATACATTTAAAATACATTTAAACATAAAGTAAGAAAGTCTGTTGGTGTCCTCCCTAAAACCACCTCACCCTGCCACCAGGAGTGTTCATAATATCCTTTGTGAAACTTTGAAAAAAACTCCTATGGGTGAAAATCCTTTCCAATATAGAACATATTATAAATGCTAGATTAATTCAAACTGATCCTTGATGAGAGAACTGAGACTTCTGAACCTTTGCTGCAAGACTAGTTACTTCCCGTTCCGCCCTGCTGTTCCTCACGCCTTCATTTCTGCCACCCGGCCGTGGACTGTGACCCGGCTCCAGTCCCAGGCGGAGGCTGTGGCTGTCACCCATCCCGACCTTGGGTACCAGGGCTGTGTGTTGGTGGCCCAGAAACTTTCAGGCCCTCTCGGAGGGTCCCTGATTCTCTCCTGTGAGCCACTCACTTGTCTGGCGGGCAGAGCAGATGTCATGAATCGAGAAATTCAAGGGTCCTCCAACGGAGCCTCCCTCAAGTTCAGAGGGCGGAAGGAGCACGTGAGGAGTAGGCTTAGTTTTCCGAGAAGGCAACTCCCTGAATACGTTCTTCAGAGCTTCCTCAATTTCCCCTTTTACCCCTCAGATAAACTTTCCCAGCCTTTTCAAATTCCTAACTCCAGCTCCTTGGAAGCAGCTCCTTATCCCCAGCCCACGCCTCTCTTTTAAGGGACTAAGAAGACGGTCTTCTGGGCCGCCATGTTTGTGCCTCATCACCTTGCCTGGGAAGCTGCAGCTGATTGGCTCAAGGATCACATGTGGCCTGGGAAGCTGCAGCTGATTGGCTCAAGGATCACATGAGACCCATACTTGACCAATCAGAGGCTCTTCAACCTGAGAAACCCGGATCCTAGGACTAGCGCTTTACTGAGATGCTGAGGACACCTTTCTGCAAATTTCTCCTTGTTTGAGCTTGGTAGGAGTGGATTCTGCAATCCACATTCTCCTAAGATGATTCTTAAGGCTTTGCTCATTCCCACCTCAGTCATAAACCTGGGTAAGCTGGGGACATGGGAAGGTTCCCGAAGCCACCTTGCGCCTGCTTCCTCTGGTGGCAAGCTAAGCCTTTACATGGTTGCTTTTAGGCCCAAACCCCAACAGCAATGATGTCAATTGCTGGAGGGTGTTGAGTGCTTAGTGCAGGGGCAGGGTAGGCACAAAATAAAAGGGGGAGCGATTGCCAAAAAATTCCATCACCGGGATAAACATGTTAATGCCAAAAATTCTGTGATGAACAAAATATCAAAATTTTAAAGATAGAATAAGTCATAGTGCTGTGTCAAGCCATATTGGAACCTGAAGAAAAAGGAAAAATTAGCAATACAGAATGTGTCTTTATTGATTTTGGCTCCTCTGAGTTTTCTAGCTGTCCTCCCCATCTTAAATCTTGTGCTTGAAGTGCCTTGCTTGCCTCACCCTGGTCCCAACCCTGACTTCTGTATGCTGGCCCTACGATGACTGCTTTATCTCATTTAATCCTCTTCCCAGCCTGGACATCTCTAGTAGCCTGCACCTGGTCTCCTGATTCCACTTCCCCTCACCTGTGCCCACAATCTATTCTCCAACCCAAGCAATGCAAATCAAATCTCATTACTCTCCTACTCAGAATCTCCAAATGGACTCAGAATAGCAGCTAAGTCTTCGCCCCCAGAGCCTTACACATGAGGGTTTCCCCACTGTGCTCCTGCCTCCCTTGGTTCCAGCACACAGACTATCTTGCTACAGCTGAACACTCCCAAAGCCATCTCTGCCTCAAGGCCTTTGCACAAGCTCCAGTGTCTGCTGGAACACCTCGCCCATGGGTGTTTGCTTGGGTCAACCCTGGTGTCACCTCTTCAGAGAGGCTTTCCTTAGCCACTGATCTAAAGTGACCCTATCTCTGGTCCCTGTATGGACACAGCCCACCCTGTTTATTCTCTTCGTATCAAGACCTGGAATGTGCTTGTTGTTTGTTTCCTTATCTGTTAAAAGTTTTTATCCAGGATGTAAGATCCATGAGGGTGGGGACCTTGTCCTTTATGTTCCCCACTGGATTCCCTGTGCCTAGCCCATGTTCTAGAAGCGCTTTCAGAATGAATGCACCAAGTCCAGTTTTCAGATGAAGAAACTGATCCTCAACTCTCCCCAAAGCTCTGAAGTTCACTCTGAACTCTGAGCCAAACCCCCCTTTTCCAGTGGGTCATTGGGATTTTCTATTTAAAGATTCCTGACCCCCTCCTCATCACTTCAGCTCCCCACACCCTCAGTCTGGCTCTGATTACCGGTTGCTGCCACCCACCCGCAGACTAACAAACGTGGAACAGCTGTGCTGCAGGAAATCGCCTCCAACTCAACCCCGATGGTGCAGGAATGTCTTTAGTTAGAGTAAATAGGCTTTTAACATTCATTTTTTTCTCTTTGTGCAAAATACCTATCATTAATTCTGACTTGTGAGATCAAACAGTTAACAACGTGTTGATCCTAGCTTACTCTCAAGTGATGTATTGTATCATTTCAGAGAGTTATGGGGGGTTGATACTTTCTTTGACAAATGTATCCGAGTCCACAAGAAAGGGGCTAACCGGAGTCCTAGAGAAGGAAGCAATTAACAGCTCCACAACGAGGGTTCCAAGCACCATTGCGTCATTCCTCCACGTTTTATTGAACACTGGCTTTTTCTTTTGCTTTCTGTTTTTTTCTGTTTTTTTGCTTAAACCAAAGGAAATGAGCTTCCCTAATTCATCACTTTGAGCAGCATCAGAGGTAGAATGGAAAATAAAAAGGGTTCATTGAGCATCACTGGGGCTTTTTTCTCCTTCACGCTGACTTGGCTTTGCAGGGGTAGTTTGTGAATGGAGTTTTCTTTTTCAATGGGGCTTTCTCTATAGTCCCAGGAAAGACTTCATGGCTTTTCAGCATTTTGTACCCTGACCAATAGTTCCAAGACAGAGCATGTACTCAAATGCCTTCAAGGTCTAGATTAATATATCTTGACACTCCCTAGGTGTAAGACACTAGGGAGTAGTGAGTACTGTGGCAAATGCGTGCCCAGCCTGAAGGAGCCATCACTGCTGTATGATGGGACATTTTTCAAGAGAACATGGAAGTATGTATTTTTCCATGGAAAACTTAAGAATACTGTACAGGCAAAACAAAAAATAGGGGCCAGAGCCACCAGTTTTCAAGACTTCCTCTCTGGCTGGGCTTCTTAAACTCAAATGTGTTAGGCCTCAGGGTACAAGTCAGTGGGTGAAGGAGTTGAAAAGCCCCAGAAGATATGAGCCTCATCCTCTGGGAGGGGTAATTTTATTAGGAGGTTTATTTTGGTGTGTGTGGGGAAGTTTGTGGAGTCTCACTGATAATTTAAAAAAGTCATTTTGATACTAAAACAAACAGATATATTATAGAGCAGAATGTAAATACAGGCCAATATAAAAAATAGAACTTCAAAGAAATTTGGCATTTGCAACAGTGGAATCAGGGGGACTTCCTCAGGTTCTTAGTTTATAAGCTTCTGAATCTCTGGTGCATTTTGATGGAAAAGTTGAGACACAAGAGATTCGGTTTTTTCATTTGTGAATTGGGTATAATAATTCTTACTATCTCATTGAGTCATTGAGTCATCAGTGAGGTAATAATGCATGTGAAAGTCTTGGCACAGGGTGGTGCCTGTGGCTCAAAGGAGTAGGGCGCTGGTCCCATATGCCAGAGGTGGCTGGTTCATACCCAGCCCTGGCCAAAAACTGCAAAAAAAAAAAGAAAGAAAGTCTTGGCACAGAATGAGTCTTCAGTGGACATCAGCGGTGGCCATGCTGTTGTTATGTCTTCAACACAAAGATGTGATGCTTTCAAGAGTTACTTTGGTCACAAAGACACAAAAGCCTTGCACGATCACATCCTTGCACTCTCTCCAGTTCAGTTCTACCCTCTTCTCTCTGACACCGTCCTGATGTCTCAGCCCGCCCAGCTCTCCCCCTGGTGTAAGTGCTGGCTCATGCCACTTACAGGTGGGGACGCCTGGCCTTGTGTGGCCGTCCAAGTCAGCCAATTTGCAGATGAGGTTCTCAGCCTCCCACTGGTGAGCCTTCAACAGAGCCAGCTGTCATCTGACTCTCCTGCTCCAGCCTGGCCTCTTCAACCTGCCACCCCTGTCCACTCATCCGTCTGCAGCAGGTGTGACTAGGTCTCATCACCATCCCCAAATTACCTGCAGAGTGCAAGCATAGCAGGAGCTGGCATGCAAAGTTGGCCTTGGATCTCTCATTCTGTCCCAACAAGAAATGTGTGAATGTTAAACCATCTCAGGTAATTGACTGCGCACCCTGCATGCCATCATTTCCCTGCTGATTTCCCGTCTTCTTGACCATCCCTTTCTCCTCCTAGCTCTTGCAATTTTCCCTTCCTCTGGGTTGTAGGAGCATAGGTTGACCAACTCCCCTGACTTCTTCCAAGGCTAGATGTGTGTTGATATGCGGTAAGAGCTCATCAAAATTTGGTGGAAATAAAAGTGTGCCGAATTAGTTTCCCCTACAGGCCATCTGCTTTAGTGGAAATCATGTTTGGCAAAATTTTGATGAGATTGGGGTATATTGAGTGATTTATGGATCTGTTAAACATACATTAAATCAATCTTGTGTGCTCTCTCTCTTTTTTTTTTATTTTTAGAAGTAGGGGGTAAAGAAGCAACATCCCTAAGGGAAAAATAAAGTCTCTGAGCTAGAATTTTTAGCCAGGGGCCTGACATTGCACGGAAAATGGCCACTGCTGTAACAGGAACCCAGCCAGTCAATTCAAATATGATAGTTTTAATGTTCACTGAATCTTACAAAATGTGTATCCAATTAACCACTACTGAAGAGGCTTATTTATAAAATAATATTTTTGTGGTCAGGTTGCACTTTTTCCACTCATTTCTGGTGCACAGGGTTCAAGTTGCAGATCCTGCCTGTGATTAATAGAGACAGACGTGGGATTGGTGCCAGCATCAAGGGCGCTGGGTGGGGTCAGGCCAGAGAAGATTTCCTCCTGGAACTCAAACCCTGCGATGTCTTCTCTCATTTCAGCCTCTCCTGAGGAACACCCGGGTGAGAGAGGATGGTATGGGGGGCAGGTAGGGAGGAGGCCAAGAGAGCACCAAGAGGAAAAGTCATTTATCTCAGGTGGCCACAGGTGCACCACCATGTGACCCAGGTAGACCTCTGGCCCGCCACTGACAGGTTGGAGAGGGGGTCTGGAAAATTCTATGGCAAGTGGGAAGTAGCTCCCTGACCCACTCAAGGGTCTGGTCTCTTGAATGTTATGTACATCATTCTCCAGCATTGGCTGAGTTGATGTAATGGAAGCAGAGCTCAGTAGAGAGGGATGTAGAATTTGGAGCTGGTGGGAAAGTCAGAGACAGTTTGGTGCAGAGGTCAACAAGCTTTTTTTTGCAAAGGGCCAGCTAGTAAATATTTTCAGCTCTGTGGGCCAGACTATCACTGTGGCATCTACTCCACCCCCCACCCCCCACTATAGCCATGAACAATCTGTAAACAAAGGGGCATGACTGTTTCAGTAAAACTTTATTTATAAAAACATGCAGTGGGCTGGATTTGGCTTATGGGCCCAGTTTGCTGACCCTGGTTTAGGTCAGTGGGAACCGAGACACACAAAATTGAAGCAAGCTGATCCGCTTTACCCAGGGACAAAATAAATTCTCTATGTCTATAGTGGGCATGAATTTCAATCCACAGTATACAGTGTGGAAGAAATGCAACTCTAACTGAAGTTGGTTTCTCTTTCAAGCCCCTGTGCCAAGTGATAGAAACCTGGGGACTTGGGCTCTGTCTTTTCTTGGAGTATTGCTCAACTTCTGTGGGGACCCGTATGGCCCAGGCATACCCATGGTGTCTGATCTGGGCTTTCTCCAGGTAACCCTGGCATTTGCTGAGACTGTCCCCTTCCATCTGGAGTACTCCTCTGTTCTCACCAGCCACACCTGTGGCCTCTGCATCTTGAGAGCAAAGCCCTTCAGGGGGGCTAGGTTCCTTAGATACATCTGGCCAAGAAACTCCAGAGCCCACGGTAAGATTTCTTTGGATACCACAGAGGTCTGAACTGATGAAACTCTGTCAGGTTCCCAGGCACACTGGACAAACATTTCTTCTGCACCTCTGTGTGTCTTGGGGGCGATGCTGGGCACCTTCCAGCTCAGCTCCCTGGACTCTGTTCTGTGCTCAGCATGGATTTTCTTGCTCTTGGATCCCCAGAGCATCAGGAGGCTCTGTCACTCTCCTCTGCACAACTTTGGGGTCTTGGGGAAGGGGGGGTGCAGACCTCCTGTACATCCATCATTCTGCTAGTCAGTTACTGGTACTACACATCATCCCTAAGCACGGTGGTTTGCAGCAACAGGACAGGTTGATAGTGGCTCAGCTGGACTAGGCCGAGCCCTGTGGGGGTCTCTGTGTCAGGCTGTGGTCAGTTGGACTTGGTTAGGGGACATAGGTTAGGCTCATTCAGCTCCACATCTGTTAGTTCCACAGCCCAGGTAGAAGGGGAAGCTGCTTATCCTGGGCCTATTCTCCTCCTCATGGTCAGTTACTGGGCCATAAAAGTCAGGCTGATGCACACAAGGACTCTGGAGGCTTCTGCATACATCACATCCACTGGTGCTCATTAGCCAAAGCAAGTCATGTGGCCAAGCCCAGTATCAGCAAGGTGGGGAGGTATGTTCTGCCCACCGTGTGAAGGGGAAGGGAGTGACTGTGTGCTGAACAAGAATCCAAACTTTCCCAACCATCACATGTATCTATTGGGAATACTTCTTTAGCAAGAAACAAAACACACATCTAAACATAGCTTAAATAGTAGAGATTTGGTAACCTCACCAATAGGAAGTAGATGGTTCCAGGACTGAATTTAAGCCATAAGTATGTTAGCAGTGACCTCTTCCAAGGCTCCTTCTGCCCTACCATCCTCAGTGCTTGGTACTGTCTCATAGTGACAAAGTGGCTGCCAAGGTTCTACATCAAGCATCCTCACATGACAGCCTTCCAAGGAAAACAAGGAAGGCAATTTTTCTCTCACCCCTTGCTCTCATCAGGGAGGAAAATCTTTGCTCTTAATTCCATGCAGTCTCAACCCTCTGCCTCCTGTCTCCTCCATGTCAAGCCTCCAGCCACCCAGTCCCTAAAGCAAAGAGTTACTTTAAAGAGGCTCAGATGTGCTGTTGGCTTTTGTCTGTGATGTGATGTTGTTGTAGGCAGAATGTCCCCTCAAAGGTGTCCAGGCCTTAATCCTTGGAACTTGACAATTTGTCACATTGCATTACAAAAGGGACTTTGCCGGTGTGATTAAAGTTAGAGATGTCAAAATGGGATTATCCTGGATTTCCCAAGGAGGCCAAATCTAATCCTATGAGCTGTCAAAAGCAGAGAACCACAGTCAGAGCTGTGGCAGGAGAAGTCAGAGAGATTGGACTGGGAGAGAAACCTGACTGTCCTTTGCTAGAGGGGCCATGATGGAAGGGGACATGGAAAGGAACGTGGGAGCCCCTAGAACAGTGTTTTTCAACCTTTTTTGTCATGGCACAGATGAACCTACAGTAAAACTTCCATGGCACACTTAAATTATGTTGATAAAAAAAGAATAAAAAAAGGATATACTTACCATACTTGGAACTTCTTTCAAAAATAATTTAATTAATGATCTTTAAGAATTTTCTTGGCACACCTAAAATCCTCTCGAGGCACACTGGTTGAAATTCACTGCTGCAGAAGCGGAGTGGTACAGCTCAGAGGCAGCAAGGATTGTGGACCCCAATTCTACAGACACAGGAACTGAATCCAGCCAGCACTTGAGTGCGCCTGGGCATGGGTTCTGTCCCAGTAGGGGACTCAACTCTGCCGATATTTTTACTTCGGCGTGTGAGCCCCGGAGCTGTGAGCTGAGCCCACCGGACTTCTGGTAGCGGCCTACCCACAGTAAAGGCCAGTGGCTTCCCACGACGGCACTAGAAATGTAACACCAGCAGCAGCTCTCAAACTCCCCTCTCTGGGCCACCAAGGGAAGATGACAGGTGTGATCACTGGCCCCCATCAGGAACACAGCACATTTTCTCTTTAGAGAGTAGCCTCTGTCTAGTGGAACTGTCTCTCTGCCAGCCCAGCGTTTTCCAAGGTGTGGTCCCTGCATGCTGTGGCTCAGAGCCACCCAGCATGTGCTCCTTCCTGGGCCCACCACATACCTGCTGGGTCTCACTCTCTGAGTGGGAGCCAGATCTCAGCCTCTGAATGTGCTCCCCAGATGACTGTGCAGCACCCTAAAGTCTGAGTTCCATGGCTCTGGCAGCCTGGGCTTGGCAGGGCCTTCACCACTGGCTGAATAGCCGGGTCCCTCTGGTGCAGGAGTGGATGTTTAAAATCCAGATTCCTGGGCACGAGCTGATGCCTCCATCGTGCAACTGGCAGCAGACGTGGGTCCCTGTGCCTTCTCCATGCTCACCAGTCCTGTGCCAGCAGACCCATGCCTTCCAGCTGCAAAACCCTGCCTTCTTTCTGCAGCCTCTAGACTCCACATATCAAATGATTGAACTGGGAGGACTGGCTGGGTGGACAGAGGTGAGCAGGTTTCTGCTGTGGGCACCTAGGGGTTGGGCACCTTGGAGTCAGCGGCCTGCATGCACCTCCTCCCGTCAGGCCGTTCCTAGAGGGTGTGGTCACCCCCACCACACTTCCAGGAAGTGTTTATAGTCCCAGCACTGGGAGCTTTGGGTGCTGTACTCCGAGGAAGGGTGAAGGCTGAGGAGGGTAGACGGGGCCTGAGCAGCATCTGCTGAAGTCATCGTCACTAACCACCCCTGCTCTGTTCAGATAGAAAACAAGCAACTTCCCAGACTAATGCATGCACTTTCTTAACACCCATTCCCGGGGCTGCAGAGTGTGGTCTCATGGTGAGTGAGCCCAGGAATGTAATGTCCCCTCAGCGCCTGCCATGCCACATTTAACCGTTTCAGTTTTGGGTCTCTATGAACAACAGATTTTCAGTAATAGCTTTCCTGAGAACTGTGCCTTATAGATTTGTGAAAATTCATTATCTGCTTGGAAAGTACCATTCTGTCCTCTCCCAGGCCCATGGGTGAGGGTGGTGCTCGCAGACCTCATCTTACTTCTTTTTGTTCCTGTTTGGGTAAAACATGAATAAGAAACAGGCAGCTGAGAGCAAGAGGGACCCTCCTCTGGGAAGCAGGTAGCAGGCAGAGCAGAGGGAGACAGATAAAGTGCAGACAGACTCCCCCGAAACACAAGGCCATGCCTTTGTTTTATTTTTTGGTGGGAGTAAAAGTGATCCCATAAAACTAACAGTTTATCTTCAGGCCTTGGGATACTTTTGACTCTAGGGGTGATGATCAAAAGAGTGTTTGAGGGAAATATAAACACCTTTGGGGTCACAGGTTAGCCCTGAGCCTTGCTTTTGGCAGTGCAATTAAGGGTCCTTTGACATGGGGAGTGGGGCTGACATCTCCCTGTAAAAACAAATCCCACCAGTGCTCTGCCTTGAACTTCCCAGCACAAAACTTGGGCCTCCTCTTTCCTATCCAGACTGGAAGCAGAAAGATCTGACTGAGCTCCCCACAAGTTCATCTGCACAAGCCCTGCTGCCTGAGGCCCGTGGGCATGTAGGGGCCCCTCTCTATAGCCGACCTGTTCTTCCTTCCTTCTCTTGTTCTTGAACCTCCATGGGGCCAAGTTTACTGGGCTCTGGGTATCCCAGGTCCAGGGTATTCATTCAACCAACCAATAATTGATTATTTATCTTCTCCTGGACACCCAACCACTGGCAAACTCTGCAGTACTGAAGAAAGCAGAGGAAAAACTCCACATCCTGACAATGACCATCCCAGAGACAGAGGACAAACCACCAAGCAAAGAAGGTGCTTTTGCATAATAGTGAGGGACAGGGTTTATTTTAGGAAGAAGGTCAAGGAAGGGGTCTTCCCTATAACAAGCTGGGGCTAGGGGAACACACTCTTGATGCCCTTAAGATGCTGAGTGATTTTGGCACATTTCAGGACCAAGGAGACTGTCCGACTGTGATCAAGGAGAATGACAAGAAACGAGACCAACTGGCAGGCAGGAGATAGGTCCTGGGAAGGCTTAAACCCTCAGGTGCTGATGTGAAGGAAAATGGGATGGTTAGTAGCCCCTGCTTTGGGGAGACTTCCCCGAGGTGGAAATGGGGGTGGGGGGAAGGGTGTTTTCACACAGAGCCACTCACTCTCCAAGTGCTCAGGGAGCAGGGACTGTCTGCTGACACACGGCAGATAAAACCCTGCCCTTGTAGAACTTATGTTCTAGAACAGGCTTTCTCAACCTTCATACTTGTGATATTTGGGGCTGGATCGTTTTTTGCCGTGGTGGAAGGCTGGCCTGGGTGTGTGCCATATGCTGGCCTCTACCTACTAGATGCCAGTAGCCCCCATGATCCCAAGTCACAATGAACAAAAGTGTCTCATGAATCTTCAACTCCCAGGGAGGCAGCCTTCCTGTGGTTGAGGCCATTGCTCTAGAACTTGACAGCCAGACTCACCTTGGGAGGGCATCTTAGGTTGAGTGTCCTGGAAGACAGTCTCTGAGAGGAAGCTTTGCCTGCAGAGGTGGCCTAGAAAAGGCTTTAGGATCAGGACTGGGCTGAAGACAGCAGTGTGGAGACACAGATGAAGGCACAGTGACCACAGGGACTTGACCTGGTGGATGGGGGCTCTGGAGGCTGGTGTTCTTCCAGAGTTGTCCTGCCTTGAGAAAGGGATCAGGCTTCTGACCCCAATAGCCTGTCACTGGACATGTGGCCACTGTCCTGGACTGGGGTGTGACACTGGGGATATGGCCCATTGGGTGAGGGCCTCATGCCTAGTTATCACTTGGGGGCCTTAGGTTGGCACAGGAATGGCTTGTGTTAGGCAAAGCAGTTGGGAACATCTCATTTGATTCCAGAGTTACTGGAGAGCATCTTGGCTTCCAAATATGATGAAGCTTTTGTGATGGGAGACAATACTTTCTTGTAAAGGAAGTAAAATGCACGTAACATGAATTGAACCATTTTTGAAGTGCGTGATTCAGGGGCCCTAGAATATTCACAGTGCTGTATGGCCATCACCTCCAGTCAGCTCCAAATGCAACCTCAAATGCAAACCTCACACCCCTGAAGCAATCTTCCCCTTTCTGACTGCCCCCAACCACTGCTAGTCTGCTTCCTCTCTGTCTGGAGTTACCTATTCTGGATCTTTCTGTCCTGTAGATGGAATTGTACAATTTGTCTCCCTTCCTTAGACTGTGACATGGGCGGGAAGTACACCTTCATTGTGTGTGTGGTTAATTTCAGTTGCTGCTTTAATGAATTACCACAAACAGAGTAGCTTAAAACAACACATACTTACTATGTTACAGTTCTGGAGGTCCTAAAATCAAGGTGTGGACAGGGCCATATTCCCTTCTGGGAGCTCCAGGGGAGGATCCACCTCCTTGTCTTTTCCAGCCTAGGGGCTGCCTGCATCCCAGCTTCTTCCTACCCCTCCTAAAGGCACAGCCTCTTCAGACTTACCACTCCTGTCTCTGCTCTGTCCCCACATCTCCTTCTTTGACTCTGACTCTCCTGCCTCCCTCTTATAAGAACCAATCTCTCCATCTCAAGACCTTTAATTCAATCACATCTACAAAGATCCTTTTGCCAGGCCAGGCATGGTGGCTCATGCCTGTAATCCTAGCTCTCTGTGAGGCCGAGATGGGTGGATTGCTTGAGCTCAGGTATTCAAGACCAGCCTCAGCAAGAATGAGACCCTGTCTCTACTAAAACTAGAAAAACTGAGGCCAGAGGCTCACTTGAGCCCAAGAGTTGGAGGTTGCTGTGAGCTACGACGCCATGGCACTCTACCAAGGGCGACAGCTTGAGACTTGGTCTCAAAAAAAAAAAAAAAAAGTTGCTTTTGTCATGGAAACAATCACACTATATTTTGGAAATTAGGACTGCATTCTGGAAATTAGGGCACAGCCATCTTTGAGGAGCTGTTACTTAACCTGTGTGCCGTGTTAAGCCACTGTGGTTTCGGGATTATTTGTTACAGCAGCACACAGAGTTTCTCTCATTATTGTCCAACGGGGGAGGTTGACTACAGAGATCAAATGTTTCCATCTTCTGATTGTGTCATACTCAGACCTGAACGGGAATCAAGGAAAATGGAAATGAAGCTCCTTGTAAAGCAGAGCCATCTCCGCTTAAGTGGATGTGAATGGCTATCAGGAATTGCTTTTCTGGAGGAATTCCAGTTGCCAACCTCAGAGCTAATGGTAAAAGAAAGACAGGACTAGAATTCAGAATAACTGACTTCTTATTCCCACTCAGCAAATCAGCACTTTGCTTTCCCTTAGACAGCCTCATTGACTTCTTCTATAAAATGAAAGGCTTACCCAAGTTCACAGAAAAAACATGACACACATGTTCCCTTATCACCATTCTGTGCCTGCAGCAGACATTACTAGTCAACCACAGTACAGCCTTCCATCCAACTCAGTCCAGTTTCAGCATCACATACTCGCACCGTGCAGTGACTCAGGCAGCCTTTGTCATTTTAGGGGGTTTCCCCAAGATGAGACCTACCTGAATGTAAGGCCTTGCTCATCTCTGAGCTCTGTTTTATTTTTTCCATTCTATGAAACCATAATTTTGTAAGCAACCTAATCCTAGCAGGGTATAGCAGGTTGTGGAATTTCAGAAAGATTTTCCCAGCAGTTAAAGCCACTCAGCTTCTAGACCTGAGTAAAGAAAGCCCCGGGCAGCTTCACCTTGGGGGTCAGGGCCTCCTACTTGTGGCCCAGCTTCTAAATTACATGTTTCAAATTTCCCTTCCTCTGGTTTGGGATGCCATGATTTGGAATCGGGGCAGGGCTATTAACTTTTACAACCATGAAATACAAATAATATTTCTCTTGGAGAATTTTCTCATTCCCAAAGCCATTTCCCCAAGATCCAAGAGTTCAAAGTTATTGCGGGGTGGTGTTGAATTGTATTTCTTAAGTCCACAGAGTCCATTTAATATCCACTCACGCCTGAGTGCTCACACTTTATTCCTTCTGACTTCAAGCATGCCTTCTGTACCCCGTGTCCACATAGCCACTTTCAACATGCCCTTGTTTCTTCTTTTTGATCATCCTATTAAATTAGCTTCTGGAATATGCCATGGGCTTTTTCTCCTTTGGTACGACCACTCATCTGTGCAAAAACTGGTCTTCTCTTTCTTATTTATATTTGTATAGTTGAAACATTTTTTTGCCTATGTTTTTCTATGTTTGGTACAATCATTAGAATGTTCTAAAAATGCTGATGTTTGCATATCAGTTTGTTTTGATGTTAGATTTTTAAACATTAGTGTTTGCCAATCATCAGACCCTACTTACATAATTGCCACTTATCAACCCCAATTAAATGGAATTATATGATGGTGGTTATTACAGTCACTGGCTGTAGGGGCAGGCTGTCAGCTGAGTGACCTTGGGTAAGATATTTAATCTTTCTGAGTCTCAATTTCATCTAAAAATGAGGCTAATCATAGTGCCCGTTTGTGGAAAAATCTGCTAATTGTCTCTCACTATGTATCTCCCCTTCTTCGTTGGCAGGAAAAACTCTGATTCTTACTTGGGTCTGTGACAAACTGTAATAAAAATCACTTTTTGCAGCTCTTCCTGCATTTAGGTCATGTGAATGCAGTTTGAGTTCTGTGAAAAGGCAAGACACGTGCCCTTCTTTGTTTTCCTTTTTGTCGACTGGAATTGTATGTAATGGCTGGATTGTCAACAGCCATACTGGACCATGAGGGCGACCTTGAGAGAGGAGGCCAGGCCTGGTATAGAACAGGAGGGAAGAGCTGGGGGTCCCCCAATCCCAGCCTTGCATTGCTTACCTCTGAATATTAAATTGTTCTGTAAACATTGTTGAGTTTGTCACTCATATTGGACTCGATCCTCAATGATATGTTTACTTCAGAAGGTTGTTGTGGAGATTAAATGGGTTAACAGACGGGTTAACAGCTTTAAAATGCCTAGCATATGGTTCGAAATAGGGTAGAGTTAGCCCTTGATAGATGGTAGCTACTTCATTATCTTTTAAAGCAAAAATAAGACACATTTGAATTGTTATACAGGGTGTCCCAACAGTCACCCCTAAAGTTATCATACATGGGGAAAATGGGAAATTGTAGCTAAATATACCCTTATTCACAAAATAGTCATTACAAAATTTTACAAAATACTGACAAAATAGTCTCTACCTATTGGCCACCTCTTTGTAAAATTTCTTAATGACTACTTTGTAAATAAAGGTAGACTTAGTCACAATTTTCCATTTTCCCTGTGCATGGCGACTTTAGGGACACCCTGTACTTCTCCCAGGAGGAGCCCAGGCTGCCCAGCACACGTGGGTGGGGCTGCGATGTGAATGCTTTCTTGGCTGCAGGCCCATTTGAACCCAGATCCCACACTCTCTACTCTGAGGTCCTGCTAGGGCTGTCAGAATAAACACCCAATGCCCAGCTAGATCCGAACATCAACAACAAATTACGTTTTGGTATAAATATTCCCAAATGTCGCCTGGGGCCTGTCTGTACGAAGGCGTTCCCTGCTGTTGATAGGCACTTCACATTTAGGGAGGATCCTCTATGCAGAGGTGCGTTTACTCTCTAAATCGGCTGGTGGGTCAATGTACCCCAGGCTTGCTGTGCACTGGGCTCCACAGAGCAGACCCCGACGCTCAGTGAGGGTGGAAGAAAGTGACGGGAGGGCTGGGGAGAACATGCTTGGGGATGCAGAGGTTGGGTCGCGGTGAGATCAGATTGGAGGCCTGAGCTCCGGAGTGGGGAGCCCTTCAGAGTAGCCAAGAGAGGGGCAACAGGCCTGCACTTCTCTGCTTTCTCGCAGACCATTCATGGGATGTGGCCTGACTTTGGGGAAGAGGCCAAAGGCAGCTCCTGGGGAGGGACCCAGCTAAGAAGGACTGGCGGTCAGCACCATGGCGGCCTGGGGAGCACGCCTCAGACCTGGAGGGAAGATGCGGGCGGCATGTTGTGGTGTCACAACAGGGTCAGACAATCATCTCAAAGGAGCCATCTGCGGCCTGGTGAGGACAGTCGTGCCCACTGGGGACGTGTAGCACTGTTGGTGATGGCCAGTATGAAGGTGGCTTTCAGGGGGCTTGAAAAAGGTGCACTGAAAAGAGAAAAAGTCTGTGTGGCCTGCAAGGGTGACCCCTTGGAGTAGCAAGACCATCAGCTCACTTCCAAGCAGGAGAGGGCAACTGGGACTCTAGGGTTATGCGGAGTCCCCAACAGGCCTCTTGCTCTATGACACCTGACTTTTAAGGCTGTTCCCTATCCTCCTTTCTTCCCAGAGTATTGTTCGACTCCCTTACCTGAGAGCGCTTGCATGCACCCCTGCTCCCTGCATCCCTAAAAGAATCCACAAAATGGCCCTGATAAAAGGGGGTCCCCATGTCCCAAACTCAGCACAGAGTCTCCTGTGAAGGAGCACAGAGCAAGGACTGTCCTCATTCCCTGAGTTGCAGAGAGCAGTGGCGAGCTTGCACACCATAGCTGGAAGCTCATTTCTCTGGTTCTCTTTCCTTCCCTACAGCCCCACACCCACAGCTACCCACTTCCAAACACGCCAGACCCACCTGCTTTAATTTTCTGCTCTCTCCCTTACGTAGACTGACCGCTGTCCTAGTGGGTTAGTGCCACTCTGGGCCACCTTTCCCATCCTGGCTCTCTTGTCCCATTGTCCAGTTTTTCATTCCAAAACATCTGACAAACACGTAATTTTGAATTAGTGTGGGGAGGTTGTGGTACAGCGGGGTGGAAACACTTCCACCTTAACAAATCTTGCTCTTACTTTGATGCCAATTTTTTCAAACCCCATCATTCATCCGGCACTTTCTACCCAAATATTGACAGCCGATGACCTGAGCATTTTCCATCAAACAGATCATTGAATCCTCACAACAATTTGTCAAGCTACTGACTAAGATCTCTTATTTTCAGATAGTAATGGAGAGAGGCCAAGCACTCCAAGAAGCAAAAAGCAAAGTGGGGGCGGGAGGACATCTCTGTAGTGATGAGTTTACTTAGACTTCTGCTCCGCCTGTTAACTGTTACATGGAAAGTCATTTTCCTCTGGGGTGGATGTGTAGAATGGTTTGGGGATAAGTATTTTAGCTCTTTGTCATGGTCACTATCTGTGCTCTCTGCTTATCAGACCTTCTTCAAAGGCTGAAATTACAGGCATCTGTGCTGGAAAGTGGGATTCCTGGGGAGGTGATAGGCACCAGAACAATCTTGGAATCTCGGGAAAAGCTGTTCTGTTCTTTGGAATGTTTCTAGTTCTGCACAGAGAGAGCCTCTGGAGCTGATGGGCCCCTGGGAGGTGGCCAATGTCGTGGGTGTGGTGGCCACCTGCACTCTGGTCACCCACCTCCTGTTATCCTCTTCCAGGACCTGTGTCCAGCTTTCCTTCTTCAGAGCCACCTTCCCGATCTCAGTCCATAGGACTGGAGGAAGGCGCGTGGTTCCATTATTCCCATCATTATATTTGAAGAAACTGAAGAACAGCATGGCTACTCCACACAGGAGCTGAATGGCTGCCCAGCAGCTGGCTCCAGCCCTGTACCACCGACACGGGGCCATCCTGCCGCAGAGCCACCCCCGGCTGTCTTGTCTGCAGCCCCAGCTCCACGAGGGGCTGAGGGAATTGCATCCTTGCAAAGGCTTTAATCAGTGCACGAGGGCTCAGGGCTCTGCTGGGTCTGGGTTTTGGTCCTGACTCTGCTACTTCCTAACTGGTGGCCTGGGGGAAATGATCTGTGGCTCTTTCTGGGGCTCTTGCTTCGGTCCCATGAGCTGAGGCTGCCATTCTCTGAAGGTTTCTTCTAGACTTGCAGCACGGACTATTTTTGGGAGCAGCCATGGCCCCTGCTGGTAGTCTTGGCTAATTGCTCTGAGCCTGGTGACATAATTAGACTTCGAGAGCTCTGGGATCTGGGGTCCAGGTGAGATGGTCTCCTAATCTTCTGCGGAAGGGGGAGGTGTGCTGAGGCTGCAGCTGACATGTGCAGCTCAGGGCCTGGCCCTAGGTTATCAGTTGGTAGACGCTGTTTGCACAGTGAGGCTGGCACCACCCTCCAGTTGGGTGGCCTTGGGCACAGCCCTTGGCCTTTCTTGCCCAGCTCCTCACTGATAGAGGAGATGAGTCCTTTTTCCCAGGGTGTGGCTCCTGAATTTCAGCACTAGAATTGGAACCAGAACACAAGCCTTCTCACTGCTGGGCTGGGTGTGGTTCTTCTAGCCTTCGCCTTCCAAATTAGTGAGGTGTGCCCCAAGCCCGCAGTGACAATTAGAACTAATATTTACGGAGTGTTCCTCAAGTCTTTACTTTCATCCTCACAGTGATTCCAGGCCGGGTCCGCAGGTGGCCTTAAACCCTTCTTGATGACAACTGACACGCAGAGAGGGAAAGCTGCTGGCATAAATCCCAAGGTAGTGAGCCACCCGGCTGGACTTTGAACCCAGGCTAGAACTTACCCTATTAACGGCCACATTATAGGGTCCCAAGACCCCCTGGCCCCACCAAAGCCTGCTCAGGCCTCTTGGAATAGGCTGGCGCTGCGGGGACTTCCCAGCAGCAGGGTTTGCTCCCAGCTCTCGGCATGTCCACCTCCCGCCTTGAAGAAAGGACTGCAGCCTGTTTCCCCAACTGCCGCCCCACAGCTGCCACTGCTGGCTCTGCAGGGACTGGGAGGGGGCCCTGAGATCACAGGGAAGGGCTGGCCCCATGGCTGGAGGCCTCACCCCAAAGTGGCCCTGGGGACTGCAACAGCCTTTGTCAGCCTCACACACTCATTAATCCGGGTGAACCAGAGGTCAGATTTTACTGTAAATCTGGAAAGATCCTCTCTGGCCTGGCCAACCTAGAAACCAGCTCTGTGAAAGGCCTATGGGGGGTTTTCCTGGCCACCATAGAAACCTTCATGACTTACTGGTTGACAGATAAAGAGCCAAGCAAAGAAATCCTCTGGCTCCCTTGCAACTGGCAGTGTGCTGGCACCAGGGGTCAGACACTTCTGGGGCTGGGCAAGTGTGAGCCTGCAGAGGCCATGTGGGGCAGTCTCAGCTCCGGGAGTGGCAGGTGTCCTGGCTGGAGTCAGAAGAGGGAGGCAGGGACAGGTTGTTAGGGGACGAATTTCCTGATGATCACACCTGACCTGTGAGTGATGCTGGAGGCTGTCCTGAGAGGCAAGCAGATAGACAGCAATGCCCAGCAGCTTTCTCCAGCCTCCCATTTGGGGTGGAGTGTTTTAAATGGTCGTGTGCCCTATTGCCCTCCACCCTCATTCTGGGTAGTGTGGCTGTGTTGTTCCATCATTGACAGGTGGGTCCATCCTGCCCTTCCAGAGCCTAGGTTGGCCTTGTGACTTGCTGTGGACCATCACGTGTTGTGGAAGACATGCTGTCCCCATTCCAAACCTATGCAGGCAAAGGGTTGCTATTCCCTTTCTTGGCCCCCACCTCTGCTGGGTGAACAAGCCCAAGCTAGCCAACGAGAGGATCAGGGGCACCCCATCACCCAGCTCCACTATCTGCATGCACCAGGCCATTTTAGGTCACCTAGCCTTGTCTCTTCTGCTGACCACAGATGCAAATTCAAGCCCAGCTTTGATCGATGAAGACCAGCCTAGACGAGCAAACTTTCCAGCTGACTTACACACTCACCACAAGTAGTAGTTGTTGTTTTAAGGCCCCGAGTTTTGGGTGCCTTGTTACTCAGCTGTGGAGAACTGAAGCATGCCTCTCTCCTTCCCTCTGGCAGCTCCCCATTGTGACTGGTCCCTCTGCCTGCCCAGTCCTCCATTGCTGTTAGGGATTCTAATGGTTGCCTTGCACACCAGAGTGTACCCTCCTCGAGGACATGTACCAGGTCTGCCCCTTCCACTAGTGCCTGGCACGTGGCTGGTATGCAGTAGGCCTTTAGTAAGTATTGACTGAATGGATCAATTAACAAAATAGTTATTACTTAATTGGTTGAATGTTTCTGTCCTGGACTGGACTGTAAACTCCTCGATGGGGACCCTATTGTCATCCTCATGGCACCCCCAGGGTCAAGTTCAGTGCTGAGCACACAGCAGTGGCTTCACAAATATTTGTTGAATGAATGGGTTTTTCTGTGTGCCCATGCACTGCTGGCATCCTAGATGTGAGAAGGAGCCTGTGTGCCTGTGTTTGTGTGTGTGCATGTATGTAAAGATTCCACTTTGTTCCAGCCCATGGCAAGTCTAGTCTGCAAGACAAAGCACTCTCTCATTGCCCTGGTCTGGATGGAGGGCCACGTGGGCAGGGGATGCGTACAGGATTTGTGGTCAGCAGAATGACGGCCTTCAAAGATGACCACATCCCAGTCCCTGGGAGCTGTGAATATGTCACCTTACACGGCAAAGGGGGCTCTGCAGATGGGATTAAGTTAAATGAGTATTACTGAACATGAAGAGATTGTCCTGGATTATTCAGGGGTGCCCAGTGCTATCACAGGAATCCTTCTATGGGGCAAGCAGGAGCGTCAGGCCCAGAGCCTGGAGGATGTTGACCTTCTGGCTTTGAAGACCGAGGAAGGGGCTATGAGCCAGAGAGTGCAGGGGCCTCTGGAAACTGTACAATAAGTTTGTGTTGTCTTAAGCCATTCAGTTTGTGGTAAGTTGTCATATCAGCAGTAAGAAACTCATACAACCTTTAACCATCTCTTTAATAAAAATTACTTAGGTGTTTCCCAGTTTCCTCTGGGGGCCAGTATGATCTCAGGGGACAGCAGGAAGGCATCGCACATCACCTGTCTTTAGGAACTCACTGGGGAGGCCTCTCCTGAGGGCTAGGGCAGTACAGGGAGACCATTTTCAGATGAAAACACGAGGAAAGAGGTGACAAGCACTGATGTCATGTGCACAGTGACAGTGCAGGGTGTGACCTCTGTCATCCAAAAGGGCTCCTCTGGACCCCCAGAGAATGAGTTTACAAAAGGCAGCCTCTTTGGCCTTGGTTACACAAGGCAAAATTCGGATCCTGTAATGGATCTAGTCACCTCGTCCTGGAAACAACTCCAGGTTCTCCTGGGAGAAGCCGTTACACTCTTGCCAGGTCATGTGGGCTCAGGCACCCCACTCCTCACATCCAGGTGTGGGCTGGCCACACACGCTCAGCCAATCAGTGACTTCTGCCCCTTTGGCTTCAGGGATTGGTTCAGAGATGAGCGTGTGACCCATATTTGTCCCATCAGAGTCAGACAGGGAAGCAGAGCTGGGAGGTAGAGGGAAACGCAGTGAGCAGGAAGAGGAGGGAGGTGGACCTTGAGGCACGCCTGCTTGAGCTGCATCTGGGTCAACATACTCCCCAGCTCCTCGGTTTGCAACCATGAAGGTCCTGATCAGTATAGAGCCTTAAGAGCAGAGCTGCGAGGACACTTTGACCTTGTCAGGTTTAAGCCCCTCCTTCATTTTGTAATTGGAGAAGCTAAAGCCCAGAAGGGACATGATCCTTGCATGAGGTCACACAGCAAGTCTCACCAGACTCAGGACCAGACCTGAGGCTGCAGAGTCCCAGGTTAGGACTCCTCCTTCCAGCCTGTGATAAGATTGGTCAATTTGCCTTATTCTCTAGGCCCCAAGCATCTACATGAATGTCCATGAACCTGAGAAGAAGCAGGAGGCCAAAATTCAGGTATCAGGATATCAGGCTGGTCTCAGATGAGGCTGCACAGAGACCCCTGGTCCGGGGAATTTCTAGATATGGAAGTCCCTGATTGGGCAGGGAGCTGCAGATAGAAACACAACTGCTTTGAGATGGTGCCCTGAACCCATCTCTTATCAGTCATGGTATTTATTCTCTCTAACCTCAGCTTCCTCATTTGTAAACCAATCATAGCAATAATACCAACATTGGTCATTCAGTCATTTGACAAGTACGTTTTGAGCACTTACTATACACCAAGCACTGTGCTGGTCAGTGGGTACTCACTGTGCTCAGAAGGACAAAAATCCCTGCCCTTTGGGGGCTGGCAGTTTACTGGCTCCTACAAATTACTGAGGATTAAGTAAGACAATGTGGGACGGAGGGGGCTCTTTGCATCTTAATTATGGGCGTGGTTACGCGACTAGATATTTGTCAAATGCACAGAACTGTACATTTGCTATATGTGAATTCTACCTCAGTAAATAAATGCTATTCAATTTCACAAAAACTAAAGAATATCTTTTCTTTCCATTAGTCATTAGGGTTATTTTGTAAGTCGAAGGAAAAAAACTTTACCTAGGAGGCCAGATAGGCCCATCAAGAGGGCGGATTATGTTAGGGCAGAAGAGAAAGCGGGTGTCAAGTGCTTGGGGGTGTGGACGGAGCAGCAGGCACCAGTTATTGTTATCAGCGCTGCCTGCTGATGGGCCCAGCTGTTTTGGATCATGTGTGTTGTGATTGCCTTCTCTGAGCTGAGATCACCAAGGAGTGGTTGCAGCTCTGAGCCCACGCCTTTAAGCCTCGGAATGCAGGACTGACACCTGGAGAGGCCTGAAAATCATTAATGAAAGGGAAGTCAGCCTGGGGCTGCTTGACAGCACTGGAGTACACCCCGGGGTTCTGCAAATGCAGGCTAAAAAGAGGACAGACCAGCTCCCCATTCTTTCTGCCCACTCTCATGTCTCTCTCCTAGCCCAGTGCCCAGGCCTTGCCCCCATATAGGGGTTCCAGGAAGGCAGGGAGCAAGGCTGGGTGCATCTCACATGGTAACTGTCTCTCTGCTGGCCCAAATACTCTGATGAGTCCAGGAGAAATGGGGATAAGACAGTGGAACATCCAGTCCCAAAAGGAGGAGGGAGAGAATTAAAAATTAAACCTGAGAAATGGAGATAAAAGAGTAGGGCACTGGGGAGGGCTGGAAGAAGAAATGACGTCAGCCAGGTGGATATTTGGAAAAGCAAGATCCTGGGTGGAGAAAGCATCTGTGCAAAAGCCCTGGGGGCAGGAACATGCTCCATGTGTTCCAGGCATAGCATGGCTGGGGTTGAGAGAACCGGGAGATGGATCTGGAACATGGCAGAAAAACCAGAGCATGAGGATGTCGGCCCAAAAGAAGGACTTGAAGTTTATTCAGATTCACAGGGGTACCACACCCTTAAGTATAAAAGTACTCAGCCAGGGCCCTTCACACTGGCGTGCTCTTTTCTGGGGCAGAAGGTGCAGGTGGTGTGCTAAAAGCAACCTTCAACTCCCAGCCAGGGCTTGTTTCTAAACAGAAGCTTTTAGCCCTGAGCTGTAGTCACGCAGGCCTCCTTCCCACCTCCAGAATTTTCCACCTTGGGAAATAACGTGAGGGCTGTATCTTGAGGATTTGTTTTCCTTTTTTCCAACAACATGAAAAGCTGACAAGTGAGACTAGGCTTTTGCTGCAATCCCGGATCTACATATGTCTGTGTATATCTCCGACGGGATCACCTGCCCAGGAAACGTGAGACCGAGGACTTGGTCCAAATCAAATGGACATTACGGAGTGTCACCATGATCCACATCCATATTTGCCAACAACTTTCAAAAACTGATGTTTCGCATAATCCTGGATTTACACTGTGTGATCTTGATGGTGTCACCTTTCTCCCCGTTTCTATCCCAGCAATAATCTTAAATTCTACTCAAAACAAAGAGCTCCCTGTCGGCAGTTAATCCTCAAAGGGAGAGCTTTGTTCGAGACTAAAAAACCTCATTCAACAGGATTGGCAAGGAGCTGGCATTCCTCATGCCAACTCAGCCTGGTATTTCCAGCCCTGACTAGGAACCTACATTTGAGAGCTTAAGTTCAATTTCTTTCCACCCCTTGCAAGGGGAGCTCCATGTCACATGGCACATTAGTTGAGCAGGTATTCAAGGGAATAATAGGGGAATTAGAGCAGCAAAGGCTGGGAGGGGAGGGGAGGTCTCTGAGATGTGATGGGAGGGGGGTTTCTGGGAAAAGGGGACCCAAGGATGGTGGGAGAGCTAGGTACCCAGTGAAATTCCTCCCAAACTTAGTGGACACATTTCTGTGCTCGTTTTCAATGCTATGTGTTAAATCATAGCCAATTTAGTGGCTCAAAACAGCACCCTTGTGGGCACCTTAGTCCTGGAGGTCAGAAGCATCACACAGTGTGACTGGGTTCTCTGTCCAGGGTCTCATCAGGCTGGCCCATATTCCCCTCTGGAGCTCCGGGTCCTCTCCCAAGCTCACAGGGCCATCATGCTAAGTAGACCTCAGGTCTTATTCCTTGCCAGCTGTCAGCCAAGGGTCACTCTCAGCTCCTAGTGTCCAGCCTCCCTCCTTGGCTCTGTGGCCCTTGCTATTTTTGAAGCCAGCAGCAAACAATCTCCCTCATGGCAATTCTCTTTCAGGCTTTGAATCTCTTTTTCAGCCCTACCTGGCATCATCTCCTTTCTTACAGTCTGTTGTACCATATGACAGAATTTGAACTTGGAGTGAGGGCCCATAGTATACCCAGTCCCTCACATGTTGAAGTGGGAGGGGATTGTTGTATAAGGGAGTGGATGGTCCTCATTGCATTGTGCCTGCCCTGCTCTCTGTCACGGCCACGAGCAGGTGCTTAGAATCACTTGCCAATGCCAGGCCTCAGCTATGACCCCAAGAGTACCAGACTCTCCACCAAAGCAGGGTGATTAAGGGCTAAGGCCTGGGAGCCAGGCCAATGTGGGTGTGTATCTCAGCGTTTGGCTCTTGTCACATGACTGCATCTGCTGGGATGAGTTTTGCTGCCATAACAAACAATCCTAACATCTCTCTACTTTAAAACAACAAAGGTGTTATCTGTCAGTTACATCACATGTCTATCGTGAGTTGACTGAGGGACCCAGGCAGATAGAGCAGCCGCTCTCAAATGTGACCAAGGGAAGAGAGAAAGCAGTCACAGCAAGTCACAGAAGAGGGGAGATGACCTCAAGAAGAGAGAGCTAGAGTGTTTCGAGCAGCCCTCACGAAGCGAGCTGGTGGTTTTCAGTGAGTACTGCTTTAGTTTGGGCCTCAGTTTCCTCATCTGTAAAATGGACATGGGAGTGTGATCCAGCTAGCGCGGAGGAGGTGGTGAGTGGATAAATGTGAGCCGAGAGCTTGACAGGTGCCCATGTGTGAGCTCATCCCCCCCTACAGCAGCAACCCCGGGGGATGAGTTAGGTGATGATTTCCGTTTTTGTAGAAGAAGAAACCGAGGCCCAGAAAATTAAGATTACTCAGAAAGTAAGTGGTGGGATTTAAACTCAGGTCTACCTGACCACAAAGAACCGAGGCCGAGAGCCCTCCTACAGTGCCCTTAGGAAGCCCCCTCATGGCAGCCTTTAGCTTCTAGCCCGGCCTCTTGGCTTCTCAGGTGGGCTCCACCCCCTGCCTCCAGGCCTGACTTCCTTCAGCCTTCACCACATGGAGATCTGGCCAACCACTTGTCTGCCCTGAACAAAAGTCAATTCACTTGGCTTTGAGATCTGAATGGCTTGTACCAAAGGGATCTGCTTTATAACCCACAGCCAGTCTGTGTGGCTGGCACCTGACCCTGGGAATGCCCTGGGCAGTGGGTGTTTCCAACAGGAGGGGAGAGGGTGTCCAGTGCATGCTTGCAGCAGGGTCCCTTTGCAATGGGAATTGCTGGCTGTCTCAGAAACAATTACTGCTATTTAAAATGCCAGGTTATCCTGGGGAGAGGCGGAGGATGGAGAGTGACTGCTAGTGGGGACAGGGTTTGTTTTGCAGGTCATGAAAATATTCTGGAATTAGATAGTGGTAATGGCTGCACAGCCTCCTGAATGCTAAAAATCACATTGAAATGGTAAATGGTATGGTATATGAATTAATATCTCAAGTTAAAAAAGTTGGCTTGCTTGGCTTTGCAGCTCTTTTGTGTCTATTTTAGAGTTGATGGAGTCAGAACTCTTTTTTCTGTGTACCCAGTGTCTGTTTTTCTTGTGACAGCATCCCAGTGTTCTTTGAGACACTGCTTTTTCTTGTTGGACACACCTTGCCCACTGGCATATCTGTTTTCTCAAGTGTAGACAGGTGGCCTTGCTCTTTGTCTTCTTTACAGTCTTGGGGAGACCATGTGATCCTAATAGCACGAGTCAGAGTCCTGCTGATGCTTCTGGGGGGGTCTCTTGGTCTTTTCCTCAAGGTCACAAAATAGCTGCTGGAGCACCAGGCATCACATCAGTGAGAAAGGCAGGAAGTAAGAAAGAAGGTGTGATGTTAAGGGCATCTGTCCTCCCACCCCACCCCCTTTAAATTTAAGGTAGTTTATTCGGAGACAAATTTGAGGACTATGACCCAGAGCCGTAGGTAGTTAGGAATGGATCTCCTGGGAAGGAAGACAAGGGCAGGGCCCCAGGCCTTCATCTTAGTACTGCCATCTTCACATCTGTTCCTTTCAGCATGAAATCAAAAGTTTTCCCAGGGCTCCAGCAGACTTCCCCTCTATTTCACTGACCAGAGCTGTGCCTTGTGGCTGCAAAGGAGTCTAGGAGTAGAGGATGGGGCTGGCTGCAGAGAGGGGAGACAAAGATTCTCAGCTCTGCATTCATCCTGGTCATCTCACTCAGAACCCTCTGACTTGCCAAAAAGATTTTGATTAACAAAAGTGGGAAATGGATGGTCAAGTAAAAATTGATACGGCTATGTTCAAGACATAAGATCCAGAAAGGAAGAAAAACAATATTGAAATGGGTTTTTGAGAGTTAAATGCCTATTTTATAGATGAGAAAACTGAGGTCCAGAGAGGCCAGAGGACCTGTTCTGTGTCACACTACAGTCAAAGATGATGCTGGTGTGGAGAGAATCTTGCTGGGCTGGGACTGTCTGGGTTTTGAATATAATTGGGCCTGGCCAATTATGACTTTGACCTCTGTGAGTCTCAGTTCCTCACGTTCCAAATGACCTATAAGGTTTGGTTTCTACCACTTGGAGGCCAGTTCTCCATATTCTTAGCCTGTGTCATTTATTTCACTTTAAAGTGAGACATCTTCCCCTACGCAAGTCCTCCAAGCACCACAGGGCTAACATACAATTCATTTTGCTTTTATGAAGTTTCTCTATTTCAATTCCAGGAGACCATTAGGATATCATCATTTTCACAATGTCAGTTTGTTTAGGGCTTATGTGAACACAATTTTATGACATCTCAGAAACTAAGCATCAGAGTCTAAATAGGTGATGTCAACTCAAATAGAGAATAGTACAGAGTAAACATTTTTAAAAATACCCTGCTAAAAAAATAAAACAAATGACTAGTCAAAAGAATTATTTCTCCACATCTTTACCAACATTTATTTTCCATTTCCTCAATCATAGCCATCCTGGTGGGTGTGAAGAGGTATCTTGTGGTTGTGATTTGTCTTTTCCCAATGGCTAATGATGTGGAGAATCTTGGCTATTTGTATATCTTCTTTGAATATCTACGCAAGTCCTTTGCCCTTTTTTTATTAGGTTGTTTGTCTTTTTGTTGATAAGTTGTAAAAGTTTTTAATATGTATTCTGGGTACTAGATCTTCATTCAATGGTTAACTTTGAAAGTTGGCAAGCCAATGTTAACATTTAGAAATGATAGACAAAACTCAAATCCTGGCTCTGTGCCCATAATGCAGTGGTTAAGGTGCTGGCCACATACCCCGGGGCTGGCTGGTTTGAACCCGGCCTGGGCCAGCTAAGCAACAATGATGACTGCAACAAAAAAATAGCCAGGCATTGTGGCAGGCACCTGTAGTCCTAGCTACTTGGAAGGCTGAGGCAAGAGAATCGCTTAAGCCCAAGAGTTTGAGGTTGCTGTGAGCTGTGACACTACAGCACTCTACCCAGGGCAACATAGTGAGACTCTCTCAAAAACAAAAAAACAACAACAGGTGGCGCCTGTGGCTCAAAGGAGTAGGGTGCCGGTGCCATATACCAGAGGTGGCAGGTTCAAACCCAGCCCTGGCCAAAAAAAAAAAAAAAAAAAAGCACAAACCAAAAAAACAACAAACAACCCCCCCCCCCCCCAACTCAAATCCTTGCTCTTCTGGCTGGGAGTTCATCCAGGTGAGATGTGGAAATAAAGGTTCTTTGTCATAAAGGTACAACCTGTGTCCAGTAGGTTGGCCACGCCCAGCTGGATGGGAGGATACTTGTTAGATCAAGTGCGTGCCCCACACCTCTTTATCTTTTCTAGAAAACTTTAGACACTAATATTATGGATCCTTGTGCTCCATCATCCAGCCTGGTCAGAGCTTAGCATGCTGCTCTCTTTGTCTCAAACTTGTTTTTAAAAGGATTAAATAATTACAGAAACAATTGAAGCTCCTGTGCCCCCTCTCTAATCTGATGCCTGTGACCTCTTTAGGAATTACCATTATCTAAAGCTGCTTTCTGAGGAATTTGAAGCAGCTCCTAATAGCAAGCTTGGATACAATGAAACTCCAAATTGCCATCTATGGGATGTTAATGGGATCAGGATCTTGTGAAGACAAGGACTTGTTCTGTCACCTTGGTTGGAGCACAGTGGCATCATTATAGTTCACTGCAACCTCAAACTCCTGAGCTCAAGTGATCCTCCTGCCTCAGCCTCCTGAGCAGCTGGGACTACAGGCATGTGCCTTCACACCCATCTAATTTCTTTATTTTTTTTATAGAGATGGGGTTCTCGCTTGTGCTCAGGCTGGTCTCAAATTCCAGACCCCAAGCGATCCTTTTTCCTTGGTCTCCCAAAGTGCTAGGATTATAGCTGTGAGCCATTGTGAGAAACTCTTGAGCTCACCTTTCTTACTCCTGGGTTATTGAAAGATCACTTGAAATCTATCCTCCATCAAAGTGCCATGTCCCCATCCTGTGTCAGAGAATGAGAGTGGCCAGGACACGACCTCCATGTCTTAGGAAGAAGGATGGGCAAGGCTCGGTGTAGCTGGCTTCAAGAGCAGGAGATTTGGGCAGGTGCACAAGGCCCAGGCACACTTGGTTAGAACTCTCTTGTGGAAGCTTTTAAAATCTTTAATAATTCTTAATAATTTTATAGCCAGTCCTGCCTACGTAGGGTTGCCAGATTCAGCAAATAAGAGATTTATAGCACCAGTTGGCTTAAGTGACTGTGGGGGCTAGTTGGGCAAATCAGGAATCCACAGGGCAGGGCCTGAAGATAGGCAGCGTCTCTCAGGCACAGCCAGGCTGCTTTTCATTTTGTCTTCTCTGGGGACCTTCAGCCAGCCCCACGACCTTTCCACTGATTGGGCCAGGCCCACCTAGATCATCCAGAACAAACTCCTGTACTTAAAGTCAGCTGATTAGAGGCTTGAGTCCTACCTACAGAATAGCACCATAGCAACACCGGGATGCTGAATTTTGTTGATTATCAGGAACTGTAGCCTCGCTGGGTTGATACAACAAACTGACCATCTCAATAGCCCACCTAGTGAGTGGTGGAGCTGAGATTGGGCTAAGACCTCACTTTGAGTCCATTTTGACTACCATGAGCAGTTAGTCCAAATAGCAGCCCCACAAGGCAGGTATGATTAGCCCCACTTTACAGATGAGGAAAATGAAACTCAGAGAAGCCAAGTCACCAGTCCAGGCTTAAGGAGCACTGGTTCACAGTCAGCAGTTTTTTTCAATGTATGAATCTGTTTAGCTGTGATTCACAGCCTGGTCTGTCTGACTCCAGCACCTGCTCACTCTGCACCTGCCCCATCCCACCCTCATCCATCAGGGGCTGCCATGTGATCTGAGCAGTGGGGACCTTTGTTTGGTGAGGGAACCAAGAGGGGGACAGATTTGCTATGAAGGAAAATGAAGGGTGCAGCCCAGACCAGGGTGTTGATCAGGACTGATGAGAGGTGCTAGGCCCTGGGTGTGTTCACAGGAGGGGAGATCTGGGGTCTCTGCCCTTCTTTCTTCGAGACCACTAATGGGGGACTGGCTGGGAAGGCCACCCTCCCACAGACAACATGCCTGGACAGCACATGGTCACTTAACATCTCACAGCTACGAGCACAGGAAACCCTCAGTGGTCAGGCCCTGGCAACCCCATCTGACCACCCGCCAGGATGGAGCTGGGGGCACGGAGGCTGCTGCTTTGATGCTGGGGCTGCTCTCAGCAATTTCCCAGACGACTGGCTTGTGAAACCAAATATGAGGGATTGGAAGACTTTTATGGGGGGCTTTTCTGCTTCCAGCAAATTCCAGGGCACAAATTTACAGCCCCTTAGTTCCAGGCCTCCCTGTTCCCCCACCCCCCCTTCATCTGCAGGGAAGGACTGGGGCTTCCAGGGAGGATGAGGTCCCAGGGTTGAGGTGGAGGTGACCATTCTGGGGAAGCTGGATGGAGGGTCTTGGGGCAGGAGGCTCAAGCCAGTATTCCTGGTGACACCTCTGGGTCCCTGTCACCCTCCACTGAGAACTGAACTTGGTCCACGTGAGAGGGAACCTGAAGAGTCTGTGAACCCCGAATTCCCACGAGGAACTTTGAAATCTCCCACACCAGCTCTGTATGGGGTGCAGAGCCCTCTCTCCACAGGGGCTGGAGTGGAGAGACACACAGAACAAGCATCAGACACAGGTAGGACCGCGTGGGAAATTGCGAACGAGATGGTCACAGACACAGGGATTGGGAGAGGAGCACAGGGCAGGGAGGCAGGATGCAGAGAGACACAGACACACACAGACACAGACACGCAGAGGGAGACGAGGAGCATCCACAGAGGGACAGAGAGACTCAGATGCACGGGTGAAAATGCTCACAGGCGGACAGAGGCAGGGACAGAGTCAGAGCCTGGTGGGAGACAACCGTAGAAGGATGGAGGGAGGGAGATGTACAGATACACGGAGCTGATGCGTGCACGGACACTCACACGCAGAGGCACACAGGGACCCAGAGACGCACGGACACACACAGACACAGAGACGCATGTACCCACAGAGACACAGAGGCACACACAGAGATAGACAGACACACACAGAGACACAGACAGACACAGAGGGAAACCGATACCCAGATGCATATACACAGAGATGCACGGACACACAGACACAGACAGAGACGCATGTACACACAGAGACACAGAGGCACACACAGAGACAGACAGACAGACACAGAGGGAAACCGATACCCAGATGCATATCTGCAGACACACACAGACACACACAGAGGGAAACTGATACACAGACACATATACACAGACACACACACAGAGACACAGACTCACAGAGACACACAGACACACACAGAGACACACATACACACACAGAGACACACAGACACACACATAGACACACAGAGACACACATACACACACAGAGACACACAGACACACACAGAGACACATAGACACACACAGAGACACACAATGACACAGACACACAGACACAGACACACACAGAGACACACATACACACACAGAGACACAGGCACACACAGAGACACACAGACACACACAGAGACACACATACACACACAGAGACACACAGACACACAGACACAGACAGAGACACATAGACACACATAGAGACACACAATGACACAGACCCACAGACACAGACACACACAGAGACGCAAACACACGGGGAACAAGGAGCGTAAGACAGAGACAAGATAGTCAGTGGCAGGAAGAGGGGCCGTGCAGGCTGCGAGTCAGAGAAGAGCTGCAGTGAGACTAGGCCTGACTCCTGTGAGATCATACATTTGTGTCACTTGAAGCCACCATATTGTGGTCATTAGTAGAGGAGGCTCAACTCTGAATCCCAGGTCCGACCAGTTGCTAACCACTCTGTGCCTCAGTTTCTCCCTCTAAAAGGGGGATTGCGATAGAGCTTGTCTTACAGGTGACAGTGTGGGGTAGACAGCAGATGTGTACATGTGGAGGCCTGCACAGAGTGGGTGCTTTGCAGGCACGAGCAGTCACATTATCTGGGCCATCATTTTTGCTAGGGGACAGGTACATTCCCATATGTCCCCTGTCCTGCCATCAGCCCCTGTCACAGCGTGGGGAGCTAGAGCCCCTGGTCCACACATTCCTGCATTCACTCACAACCCCACCCCCTCCAGTGGCCAGGGTGGCTTGTCACCATCCTAGGAAGGCAGGGTCTGCCCCACACCAGCCTGGGCTCCTGGCCTCTCTGCCAAGCTTCTGGGCGCTCAGCACCATCCCAGGGACCTGTGGAGAGTAGGGCCAGCAACCTGGATTCAGATTAGCTCAATTCTTGGGCCATTCTCAGCACCTGCCTGCAGCCATGGAGCCTCAGTCTTCCGTCTATAAAATGAGTTATAATGATAACACTTAATAGCAACTACGTCATAGAGCCAGGATAATAACACTTAATAGCAACTACGTCATAGAGCCAGGATGAAACAGAGCCCGGCGTCTTCCTGGCCCTGAGCAAGTCTTTATATAGAGACGGGCAGCGTCGCTGTGGTTTATACAGGCATGTTCGGAACTGTGCGTGGGGGCCTGTGTGGAGGAGGAGTGGGGCCTGCTGTGTGGAGGGGACGATCCCAGCTGTGCTTCTGATCCCTTGGGGACATGTCCCTGCCTAGCACTGGCACTGCCCTCTGGCTCTGTTGGGGTACGCAGGCCTCTGGGGACATGGTAGTCACCTGGCCAGTCTGTGACCCTCCTGGCAGGTCTGAGAACCTGTGGGCACCAGTCACCCAGGGCCAGGATGGGCTCAGGGTGGGGGTGAACACCTCCTGTCTGTCCTTGGGGTGGGGGCAGCTCACTTTCAGGAGGACCGCCGGCTCTCCTGGCATGTGTGCGTGTGCTCACGCGCACGTGTGTAAGACGTTTCTGAGTGTGAGTGTAAACGATCGCGTTTCTGAGTGTGCGGGGCGCCTGCTGAGGAGGGCGGGTGCCGGTGCTGCGCGGTGCGCGCGGCGGGTGCGACGCCCTCTGGTGGGCAGTGGGGTTTCCTCGGGCGGAGCTGGAAACCTGCCGCAGCCCGGGCGCCCAGCCTTTGATAAGTTCGCACTTGTTGTTAGTCAGCGGCTCACAGACCTTCAAGACGCCGCCTACCGCTCGAGTCTGTGCGCCACCCAGCCCTAGGCCAGCAGGGCCTGGTCGCCTGCTATGTGCAGCGCTAAGACGATTTTGCAGATGAGAAACCGAGACTCGGGAAAGTTGCATCCGTTTCTGCAGCCCCTCAGCTGGTGGGTCTGGGCTGGGATCTGACCCAGGTCCGGCCGCCTCAGTCTATGCCTGCTTATCATGGCGCTCCTCTGGGCTCCTGATGTCACTGTCCAACTCCTCCTAGTCCCCTTCTCCGAGCCCTCGGCCCAGCACTGGCCGCACTATGCCCGCCTCCCAGCTGGACCACTTTTTCTGCCTGGCAGCCCTTCCCAGGCCCTGGTGATTGTCGGCTGGCTCCTCCCGGTCGTTAAGATGTCTTCTCCTCCGGGAAGCCTTCGGGGATGCCCCCTGCCTCCTCTCAGGACCCCACCTTGCACACTGCCTGGTTTCCGGTGGCGCACAGTGAGTGCTTGGTAAATGAGTATCCATGAAGGACTAGGAATGAATGACTGCGGCAGCCACTGGAAAGGGGGAGAGACGAGGAAAGGGTTAAGAACTCTGACTGGCAGGGACGGGTAGTGACAATTGGATGGGCAGCCTCCCCACTTGGCCCTGCTGAGAAGGACAGCTGACCTGAGCCTCACTGACTAGCCCTGCAGATGCCTGCTGGGACCCAAGGACTCTGTGCATGGGATTCCGAGGTGGCAGCTCAGGCTGAAGATCTGGCATCACCATTGTCACACTGGTGTGTGTGTGCACAGAAGGGGTCAATTGGGGATGGGGGGGTCTGGGTGCATGAGCTTCCCTGGATGCTGCAACAAATTGCCACACACGTGGTAGCTTACAACAGCACAGCTGGCTTTACAGTTCTGAAATGGTCTCACTGGACTAAGATCAAGCATCCCTTCTGGAAGCTTCAGGGAGAGCCCATTTTCTGGCCTTTTCTGGCTCATGGTCCCTTCCTCCATCCCCAAGGTCTGCAGTGGCTGGTGGGGTCTTCCTTCTGCGGCATCACTCTGACCTCTGTTTCCCTTGTCATGTGGCCTTTTGCTAACTCTGACCTTCTTGCCCCCCTCCTGTAAATGTTAATCCAGGATACTCTTCCCATCCTAGGATTCTTAATTTAATCACACCTATAATATCCCTTTCCATGTAAAGTGACATGTTCACAGGCTCCAGGGATTTAAATGTGGACCTACTGAGGGCCATTATTCTGAGAACCTTGCTGGGTAAATTGCTGCCCCCCAATCCCAGTTCCTGTCTTTTATCCAACAGCCAACTGCACCTGTCTCAAGGGACTCTGGCTCCCAGGGCTGTGTGCCCAGAGCTGTCAGGGTGTCCGGTCTGAGCTGGGGGACCTGGCTGAGGAGGCCATGAGGGCCACGGCCATCACAGTAGTGGTTGTTCCAGACGGACTGTGCCTGACCCCTCATCAGGGCAGTGAGGGTCCTGTTACTGTTGTTACTTTGTCAGGACACAGTCCAGGGACCTCTGCTGGGATCTGGGCAGGCCCCTCTGCCCACTGCTCAGCATGGGCCTCCTCCCTTGCAGGTTGCTGCCCTCTGCTGGCCGCGTGGGGGTCTTTCTGCTTCTCCCATGGCAGGGTGGGCTCAGGCGTGTGCACCTGTAAGCTGTTGTCAACACTAAGAGCAGGATGAGGCGACCCTGACTCCGATAGCCCCCACCTCTTTGCTTTGAGCAGGAATGAGGGCAACTTGCTGAGGTCTCCCAGTCACCATTCAGTGGTCAGGTAACCTGCTATCTACTCACTGGTGCCCTAGAGCAGGCGTCCTCAGACTTTTTAAACAGGGGGCCAATTCACTGTCACTCAGACCGTTGGAGGGCTGGACTATAGTTAAAAAACAAACAAAATATGAACAAATTCCTATGCACACTGCACAAATCTTATTTTGAAGCAAAAAAAACAAAACGGGAACAAATACAATCACACCGCCTCACCCGCGGGCCACAGTTTGAGGACCCCTGCCCGAGAGCTACCACACCGAGAGCTCTGCCATGTCCTGGCTGTGTGACCTTGGACAAATTGCTTCACCTTTTGGAGTCTCAGTCTCCTTTTCTGAAAAAATGGGGTTAAATTTGCCCTGCAGTTTTCCATCTACACACACACACACACGCACATATATACCTCAGATAATATTCTGTCTAACACCTGTTGAGCACATACTGTGGACCAGAATCTTCACTTGTGTCATCATGTTGATGATGGCCCTGAGTGAGTCTTTATATAGAGACTTAGAATCCTTTTAAGCACCTTTGGAAGGAGATGTTGCTATGATACCCCATGGTACGGATGAGGAAGCTGAGAGTTGGAGGTGTGTATAAAAGTGGAGAAGCTGGGTACAAATCTGGGCCTGTCTAACCCTCTCTTCCTTGCCTGCGTCCCTTGGTCTCTGGTCCCAGCAGAAGCCCAAATTGGCCAATACATATGTTCTTGATTGGGAGGAAAAAAAGCAACATAAGTGGGTTAATGAAAGCAGTTTGTTTGGTAGCCAGTTTCTTCCAAAATGTGTGGTGGCCATGATATTACAAGAGGGTCCCAGGGACATGGAGTTGGGGACCCCACCCTTTGATGCTTGTGGCCATAGACATCCTCAGCATTCCTTCTTGTTCAGCCCCCCTACCTTGACCTGCAGCCCACAGTGAAGATCCCAGAAAGTGTGACATCCCTGGATCCTAACCCCCCGGGAGGAAAGACTTCCTCCTGAACCCTTCCCACCCACGAGCTCCATGTTGCACAACCCTTTTTTAAAGTTTTTATTGTCAGCTCTTTCCAATTTTAAGAAAGCTCCTAAAACCAATTCTAGTTTGAGTAATTTGACTTTTGTAAGAGCAGAAGCAGTGTTTTGATTCCAATTAGCAAACCACAAATCCCTGTAGTAGCCTCTCTTTTTGGATGAGGATAATGGCCTAAAATCCATTAGAAAATTCTTGAAAGGAACATAGCACTTTAGGATCTATTTCATGCCAGGTACTTTAGGTTTTTCCCTTGTTCATTCTTCACAGCAACAGTCAAAGGTTTGACCTTTTACAGATGGGGGGAGCTGTGCCTCAGAGAGCTGAGTGCCTCCCCCAGACATGCAGCTAGTCTGAGGCAGAACTGGATTTGACCAGTCACCCCTGAGTTTTTACCCAAATCCTTCTGACCTCTCCCATCCCTTTCTGGGAGGTGCTCAGAGGTGGCCCCGCCCTGTCCTGGGCATTGATCTTTGTTAGTCTAAGCCAGAGCTCAGAAACTGTTTTGGTAAAGGACCACCTCGTAAATATTTTAGGCATATGCTCTCTGACATTTAGCATGAAGGCAGCCACAGACAATATGCAAACAAATGGATGTGGCTATTTACAAAAATAGGTGGTGGGTGGTTTGGGCCCCTGGGCTGATGTTTGTCAAGCCCTGGTCTTAGCTAATCAGGAAAGTTCATCCCCTTTGTCAAGGGTTGTCAGGGGGTACAGTACACACTATACACCCTGGAAGGAATCAGGGGAAGAAATTTGGGGAACGATTTCTTTAGTTCTAAAAAAAAAAAAAAAAAAATACTCTAGATGGAAACTTCTCTGCATCTGGATGCAGCTAGTGAGGAAGTGATGGTTGGAGCTGGTGCAGCCCCCTTGTGCTATGAGGAGAAGAGCCTTAGCACCAAAGTTAGCAGGTGGAGGATGTAAGGATCCTGGGTCTCTGATGATGTTACTGAGTCCCTTAATTAATAACCTGGCACTCCACTTTCCTCTGGACTTAGGATATGAAATTATAAATATTTGAATTATTTAAAGCACCTCTGGTAGAAGTTTGTTTCTAGCTAGAAGCCTTCTAATTCCTGGCTTGACTGGATTTATTTTATATGGTACTGAGTAGAAGAAACACCAAGCTGATTTCATACCAGCCTGTGAGTCAGCCCAGTATGCACAAAACCACAGGTACTGACGTGTGTAGAAATGGTTGGCTTCCCAGCATGAATTTTTGATTTATGTACTTTTCATAAATCATTATAAAAGCCAACTCTAGAACCTGATGTGTTTGAGTCTCAACTCAGAGCAGGTGTCTGATTACAGAGAAATGTGGGCAGGCTGTGCTGGCATCAGCCCTCTCAAGTCACCTGGTTGGCAGGTAGGGGGGCTGGGAGCTTGCAGAGACAGCCTCGTGGGCGTTCATGAAAGAAGGGCAGGAGTGAAGTCAGGGCACTGCACTGCCTGCTGGGCTGGCAACAGCAGACACGTGACCAGGCAATAAACACAGGTGGGTATGGGGCCATGAAAGTCTTAGAGGTGAGGGACTCCTTCCTGGAGGAAGAGATGTCTCAGCCAAGCCCCAAGGGGTACCGGTTGTTCGAAGGCAGTGGAGTAGAGGGCTGGGCTGCTGTGGGGAGAGCTTTGCACACAGAAGTTTGTGCCAAGGCCCTGTGAGAAGTTGAGACAGTACAGGGTTTCCTCAAGGAGCACTAAGACAGTTGAGTTGCCACAGATCTGGATCTTAAATTTTGCCTTCTGTTAACACCCTATTTGAACATTTTCAAATGTGTCCAGAGGTAACAACGTGTGTGCATTTGTTTTCACACCTGGTGTGGCATCCCTGAGCTAGAGCAGGCTTCTCTACCTCAGCCTGGCTGGTATCTGGGGCTGGATGAGTCCAGGTTGGGGGGGGGGGGGGCATGTGCATGGCCAGGGTTTGCAGCACCCCGGGCTTCACCAGAGTGATGCAGTCCCAATCTCCCCGCCCCCAGTAGGGAAAACCCCAAAATGCCTCCAGACAATGTCCCCATGTCCCCTGGGGGTGAAATAGTCCCCAGTTAATAATCCAGTGCTAGACTATAGAAGGCAGATCTGGAGGCTCAAGGAATGGCCTGGGCAGTCAGAACACGCCGTGCTGGAAGATTCTGCCATGTTCCCGGTGACAACAGCAAGAGCTTGAGTGGAGCTTCTAGAACATGTGGCTCCCTTCTTACATTTCTACTGAGCCTCCAAGTCCTAACTCATGTGTTACTTGAGGATTCTGCAGGGCCAGCATCGGCTCCCCCCCTCCCATCCTAACAGCTCCCTGATGAAGCCTTGGACAGGTGACCCCCCTCTGGAGCTCAGAGATCAGCCCTGGTCACAATGTAGATTACTCTCAGTGTTCTGGGTCCCCTTGTTTGTGACTATTTAGGAGAGGGCGTGTGGTCCATGCCCGGCCATTGATGGGTCGGGAGAACTGGCAGGGGCTTCTAGGAGGTGGCCTCCTCCCTGACAACAGGTCCCCAGAGGCTACACCCTTCTGCCCCCTCCAGAATCATGGCAGCCGGGAACCAGGAACCAGGAGAGGTCCGGTCTGGCGACAGAGTGGAGAAGTGGGAAGGAGCCGGGCCTCCATGGCTTCCGAGGGTTGTTGGATCAGCCAACCTGGGGCTGTCCTGCGGGCTCTGGACACTACCCACCATCGGGTCTGGGTGGACGCTCAGCCTGGGGGAGGGGGCAGTGCTGGGCATGTTGCTCACAGTAAACCCAGGACTTTCCCATGAAGTAGAGGCCACCCCAGCCCCACTGCCAGGGACTCTACCAGCTCTTCTTTATCGTACAAAAGAAGCACTTCCCATGGCTTGTTACTTTTTTTAATGTTCCTTTCTTTATTAAAATTAAAAACAAAGTAAGTAAAAGAAGGCTAAAAGAAGAAAGGGCCCCTCCCTGGAGCCACATGACTGCTCCAGTGCAGCTGAGGTCAGCGTAGCAGGACTGAAGGCAGCAGGGCCCACCCCTAGGGCCTTCCTGGGGGTCCGAGGGTGGGGTGCAGAATGAATCCAGGCTCTGCAGCAGCTGAGGCTGGTGTCCCCATGTGCCCTGAGCATAGGGCCTCGGGAAGCCCATCCCTGCTGTGGGACTCACCAGAGGCTGAGAGACTGAGTCTGCAAACCCTCACCTCCCACCTGCACTGGGCTGTCTGCTGATGCCATGGGCAAGGCTGTCCTGAGATCCCTGCATCTGCGCCCCAGTATTGCTAACAGGGAAATGTGACCTCTCCATGTGAACATCAGGTTGCAGATGTACTACTTGCCTTTGGGTATCCCCTGCCTAAACCCTGCAGGGGCCCAGGCTGGACTAAGGCCCAGCACATGTTCTCAGCCATGGAGGAGCCGTCCTCACTTTACCCAAGGGCCACCCAAACACAAGCAGCTTCTCCTGCTCACCCTAGCCTAGGCCAGGAACACTTGGGTGCCCTAAGAGGTCTGGACATATGCTGGGCTGTGGCCACTACCCCATGGGAAGGAGACTTTTCCTGGGCCAATTTTCTTGTTCCATCACCCTGGAGTTCCATCATCATGTTTGCTTTCCCCGTCACTCTTCCGGAGGGAGAAAACATCCCCCCACACACACAGACCCACACAGATCGCAGGCTGAAGACTGATGGCCCCCAGATTGTGGGCTGGGCTGTGTTTGCTGCCATCAAACATTTAGTAAGTACCTCTGTGAAAGGTATTATGGGAAGGGTGACCATGTAACAAATCTTTGAGAAAAAAATGGGTTATATAAATTTCCATAAGCTGAGGGGTATAAAACAATAGAAATAGGTTCTCTCCCAGTTCCAGAGGCCAGAGTCTGAACTCAGGGTGCTGTGTTCTCTCTGTCTCTTCTTCTGGTGTCTGCCAGCATTCCTTGGTTTGCGGCAGCATCACTCCAATCTCTGCCTGTCTCCACATGGCCTTCTCCTCCTCTTTGTGTCTTATAAAGACACTTGCCATTGGATTTAGGGCCCACATCTGCAAAGACTTTCCCCCATTCCCAGTAAAGTGAGAGTCACAGGCTCTGGGATTAAGGGATAGACGTACCTTCTTGGATGCAAACCAGACTGCTGAGGACAGAGTGGGATGCACAGTCAGAATACTCAGGAATGAGACACATGTGTGATAAAGTCCAAAAGCAACCTTCGTGCACATAGTCAAATGACCTTCAATGAGAGTGCCGAGCCCAATCAGTATGGAAAGGACAGTCTATTCAATAAGTCATGTTAGGAAAAGTGGATATCACATGCAAGAGAATGAAGGTGAATCTTTATCTTATATCATATATGAAAATTAATTCAAAATGGATTAAATGTCTAAATATAAAATCCAAAGCATTAAAACTACTAGAAGAAAATATGGGGGGAAAGCTTCACGATCTTTTGATCCTGGCTACGACACTAACAGCACAGGCAACAAAAGCAAACATAGACAAATGGGGCTTAGAAAACTTAAGAAACATTTGAAAGAAAGTTAGAAAAACTAAGAAACTTAGAAAACAAAAGAAAAATTAGAAACTTTTGTTCATCAAAGGACACAACCAACTGAGTGAAAAGGTGGCCAACAGTATGGGAAAATAGATTTGCAAATCATATATCTGACAAGAGGTTAATATCCAAATATATGAAGAATTCAATAACAAAAAGAGTCACATAACCTGATTTTAAAATGGGCAAAAGATTTGAATAGGCATTTCTCTAAAAATGACATTCAACATCACTACTCATCTGAGAAATGCACATCAAAACCACAGAGGTAGCAGCTCACATTAGGACGGCTACTATTAAAAAACAAAAACCAAAATAACAGGTGTTGGTGGTGATGTGAGGAGTGGGAACACTTCAGCTCTGTAAAATGAGGCAATCACTAGGGAAAATGATGTGAGCCTTCATCAAAACATTAAAACTAGAACTAGCATATGATTCAGCAAAGCCGCCTCCAGGTATATAACTAAGACATTTGAAAGCAGGACCTCCAAGAGATGTCTGCACGCTGTACTTATCACAACATTATTCACAGTGGTCAAGAGATAGACGCAACTGGAATGCTCATCAGCGGCTGTGGATAAACAAAACTGGCACCTCCACACAATAAAAGCCTTGACAGGAAGGAAATTCTCAATTCTGACACAAGGGAAATAGGCCAGTCACAGAAGTACCAATGTTGTATGAGCCCACTTATATGAAGCATTTAAAGGAGCTAAATTCATAGACATAAAAGGTAGAATGGGGGGTTCCAGGGCCTGGGGGGATGGGGAAGTGGGAGTTTGATGGGGACAGAGCTTCGGTTGTCCAAGATGAACAACAATGTTGACGGTATTTAACAACTCAACTGTACATGTCAACATGGTGAAGACTGTACATTTTACATGTGTTTTTTTAACTGCAGTTTAAAACGTGTAAATTGGTATGATTCTATTTATATAACATTCTTGAAAAAATAAAATTACAGAGATAGATAGCAGACTACTGGCGGCCAGGGGTTGGGGAGGGGGTGTTGTGGGAAGAGGGAGGTGTGTGAGCTCTCAGAGGGTGGCAGGAGGGGTCCTCGTGGTGAACTGTGCTGGGTGCTGTGTTCTGCCTGCAGTGGACGTCACCCACATCTACAGATGGGATAAAACTGCATCACACAAAATAGAAACAGGCGCATAGGGGCATGTCTAAACCTGGCGAGGCCTGTGGATTGCAAGGATGTCAGTGCTCTGGCTGGGATCCGGTGCTGCAAGTTATGCAAGACGTTGCCACTGGGGGTCCTGGGGAAGGGATACAGGGTCCTTCTGTCGTGTTTCCTACAACTTCCTGGGAATCTCCACAGGTCTCAAAATAAAAAGTTTTCAAAAAGTTGTAAGTAAATTTTTAAAGGACAACAAATGCCTGGTGCAAAGTTCAAATGCTACCAAAAGAAGTAAGCTCCCCCCACTTCAACCCCACATATTCAGGCCCGATGTTGGTGAAACCCCTTTGACCAATTTCTCAAAGGCAATCCATACATAAAAGTGTGCACACATCTTTTCCTTCTTAACACAAACAGGAGCACAGCTTGTGTGCTTTACTGTATTTCTCTTCTTTCTCTCTACTCCTCACTTGTTCTTCCTCTCCTCCCCTCTTTCCTTTTTCCTTTCTCCCCCTCTCTCCCTCCCCTCCCTTCGAGCCACACCTTCATAAAGCCTGAGCCCCTGGGACCACCATCCCTGTCACGGACTGAGGAGATCCACTGTCTCTTGTCCTTAAGAGAATCCAGCCAGTTGGACACCCCTAACCACCTGGGCTGATTCTCAGCTTGCAACTTGTAGCCCAGAAAGGTTGCTCCGGTTTCAGCTGTGGACAGGACCTGGGTCATGGAGACCCAAGGGTGCTGGAGCAGGGTCTAGACCAGCAGCTTGGGCTGTAATCCGTGGGAGTGGTGCAGGTGTGACCGCCACACCACTGATGAGTGAGCTGGGTCTGGGAGGGGACCCTGAAGCCCATGAGAAGCCGGGCACATCTGTGCCCCTGATGCAACCAGGGCCCAGTCAGCGATTGGTGAATCAGCACGTACCAACTCTGCCAGATCCTGGAGTTGGCACTGAGTTTGGCCCAGTGTGGGCGTCAGCAGGAGAAGGAGCCCCACCCAAGGAGTGGAAGCCCAGTAGAATATGTGAGAACGATTTCCCATATTTTTGAAGTTTCCAGGAGCCAAGGGAAAGAACCCAGAGCTTTGGGCAAAAACAACCTGTCCTTTACAGCCATGGACTGGAATGGGACTGTCAAAACTGTCTCTTCTTCTGGCCCATCTGATAGGGTTGTCTTGAAGAACAAGAGGTAGTGTGCAGGGAAGTGCTATGTGGACCTCTGGGACCAGACCGTAAGTGCTGTGAGGCAGAATGTCTGTGGACAACCAGAATACAGACCCTCCGAGGCCAATGACCTAGGCCTATCCCTGTACCCAGCACAGGGCGGGTGCTGCACGCATGGCTCTTGGCTGATGTGGCTGGTGCTGTGTTTGCCAGGCTTCTTGGTCTTGAGTAACAGAAATCCAACCTGAACCAGCTTCAGATACAGGGGAATCTGATAGAAGGCTGCAGGGGGTGTGTGTGGCCAAGCCAAGGGACCCAGGAATTAGGGCTTGAGCATCTCTCTTCTCCGCATCTCCACTTTTTAGAAAGACTGGCTTTCCTGGCCTCTCATGGCCATCAACAACTTCCAAGGTTTACATTCTACCTTTTAGGTACCCACAGAGCATTTCCAGGGAAGGACTCTGATTGGCTCATCTCAAACCCGGTGCTCTTCTCTGGGCCAATGAAATGAAACTAGGAAGTTGGGATCACAACACAATATGGCTGCTTCTAGTGACGTGAATGGTGGTGATGGGGGTGGGAGTTGGGTTCTGTTACATTCCTAGAAATAAGGAAATGCTGAACTGATAATCCTATAGGTATATATGAAAGAAAACAATTTATAAACAAGAATTGGTTTTATGAATTTTATAAAAGTAATGCATTCTCATTGTAACATATGCTGGTAGTAGAGGGGGAAAATATCCACAATCCAAAAACTTAGAAATCATTGGAATCACCCTTAACATTCTTTACATGTCTCTGGCCATTTCTTCCTGGTCTCCTTTGGTGTTCCTAAATGCTTGGGGGCCCCAGGGCTTGTGCTTGGGTCTCCTCTTTTCTACCCATTTTCATTCACTCCCTTGCTAAGCTCACACAGCCCCTTCCTGTCCTGAAGATCCCTGAATTTCCTTCTCCCACCTTGGCCTCTCCCTAGTACCTGCCTTGTATATCCAGGGGCTGCCGCAATACCTGGCAGGTGTCCTCAATACCTGGCCATCTGTGTGCCAGACAATGTGCTAAGTGCTTCAAATATGTTTTTTTTTTTTTTTTTTTTTTGGTAGACACAGAGTCTCACTTTATCACCCTAGTAGAGTGCCATGGCGTCACAGGCTGAAAGCAACCTCCAACTTCTTGGCTTGAGCGATTCTCTTGCCTCAGCCTTCCAAGTAGCTGGGACTATAGGCGCCCACCACAACGCCTGGGTATTTTTTTTTTTTTTTTTTGTTATTGCAGTTAGGCCTGGCCCAGGTTTGAACCCGCCACCCTCAGCATATGGGGCCGGCGCCCTACCAGCTGAGCCACAGGCACCGCCCGTGCTTTAAATATGTTAACAGCGTGTAGTGAATTGGTTTACACCTGGGAAGCCCAGGCAGGAGGATCCCTTGAACTAGGAGTTCCAGACCAACTTGAGCAAGAATGAGACCAGCAAATAGTTTTCTATTTTCTACCAAAAATAGAAAAACTAGCCGGGTGTTGTAGCGGGTGCCTATAGTCCCAGCTACTAGGGAGGCTGAGGCAGGAGTATCTCTTGAGCCCAGGAGTTTGAGCTCAGGAGTCTGAGGTTGCTGTGAGCTATGAGGACACTGCAGCACTCTAGCCTGGGGTGACAGAATGAGACTCCGTCTCAAAGAACGAAAATGTTAATTAACTTAAAACACAGAATAATTCTGTCTTAAAACCCTATTATACTTAGGTCACATATTTTAAAAATTATGTTGGCTAAAATATTTAAAGGACTGGTCAATAATTTTTAAATAACTTTACCAAAGCATAATTTATATACAACAAAATAAACAGAGCCTAGGTGCAGCGTTTGATAAATTGCGGCGAATGTGTGAGGCACAGAACACGCCCTGCCCCTGGGAGCCCCGCCCCCTGGGAGCCCCGCCCCCAGAAGCCCCGCCCCCCCCTCTTGTCCGGGAGAGGTTGCGTGTTTACATTCTACCTCTTGAGTGTTTTAGAACTTTCGACAGAATTATCCAGCTTGCCCTCTTCTGTATCTGATTTCCTTCCCTCAGCACAAACGCATTCCAACTTCATCATGCCTCTGCATGTGTCAGAAGTGTGTTCCTTTGAGCATCCAGAATGTGGGCGTAGATGTGCACGCTAATGTTTTAAATCCCCCAGTCCATAGATGGGGAAAGGACCCATAGGGAAGTTACTTCCTCCGGCAACTCCACACAGCCACTGAATTTGGGATGGGGCTGGAGTAAAGTTCTAGGCAAACACTTTATGTTTCTGTGCCCTGAAGATGTCAGGCATATGGGGCACGCAGTACTGTTGTTCTTATTAAGAGATAGCTGATTTGTGTGTATGCAATCCCTTTCATCACATCGTAAAATGAACCAGGTGCAGTAGCTGGTTCTCGATGGTCCTACCTGGTGGCCTCTTCAGGACCCACCTGCTGTTTGTCCAGGGGATCCTGGTTCCAGGCAGAGAGCTGGGGACACCCCCACTAGGGTGGGGGCCAGTGCTGCCTCCTCCTACCCGGGGCCTTATTGAGGAAGGCTGAGCAAGAGCATGACATGAAACTTCACATGTCTCTGTCTCTGCAATGAATGCAGAAGAGAGTCCTTAGTGGGCTGCAGACTGGTCGGGGGCGCTGCCGGTGGTGTGACGTGGTGTGACGTGGGGGCGCTGCGGGTGGTGTGACGTGGTGTGACGTGGCCCAGTTCTCCCAGCTCATCCATCCCAGCTCTTGGCCAATGGGCCCTATGATGGGGGTGTTGCTCAGCGCTTCCGGTTTCGGGGAGCAGTTGTGGTTGCTTTTGAGAAATGAGGCTATAGAGAGCCAGGTTAGGGGGGAGTTGTGCTCTGAGTTGGGTCTGTTTCCACCAACACACACACACACACACACACACATACACGTGTGGATGTTAATGTGGCTTGATGGGGGAAAAGAGGCAGAGACAGTGCACCCTGGATGGTTCTAGAGGAGACTGCACCTGGAACAAGGTAGGCCACCTCTCAGCACCTCAGTGTCCTCAGCTATGAAATATGTAGGAGGAATGCCGCTGCCACACTGGGCTGTTGTGACAATTAAAGGAGGTCATGTGTGAGGGGGTTCAGGGCTGGGAGCGAGGGACATGCCCTTCGCACCCCCCTGTGCTATGTGAGTGCCCTAACAGTTGCTCCCTTCCCCCCATCCTTCATGTATTTATTTGTCTACCTGTTTGTTTACTTGTTTATATTAATATCAACAGACACCATCTCAGCGGGGTGGCACTATGGGCCTCAGGTGGGACGCTCAGGCATTGTTTTAAAATGTAGCTGTGGATCTCGATGCTCAGGGCATTGACAGTCAGGGTCAGGTGAGGTCTTGGGCCTCATCTGGAGGCACTGTGGTCTGGAGAGACGCCACACGCCGTAGGTCGCCCCATGCAGCACAGTGCTGTGGCTTTGGGTGGTTTCTATTTTCATCTTTGCATTTCTTAGAAGCATTTTTCTCAGTGCACAATATTTTAATAAAGACAATAGTTTTGCTGGGGTGTGTGTATTTAGGGCCCACTGTGCTTAAACAAACAATTAACCAGGAATCCCTTCAGGGGTCCGTTTGCTTTACGGGTTCCATGGACCCCAGACCATCCTGCCTGTTGAACACAGTCTGCACCATCTGAAACTCCCTGCCTCCTTCACTCCTGCAGCTGCTGCTGTTCAGAGGGGATAGATAGAGGTGGCTCCAAAGGGAAATGTCATCTTTTGCAAATGATTCCTGCTCTAACCAGGGACCTGACTTGGAAGAAAGTCACAGCCTGACAGGAAGCCCTGGCCTGTCTGACTCCTCCCTGCACCCAGGGCTGGTGAGAGCCGGGTTATGGGTGAGCCAAAGTCTGAGGTGGGACCGCCTGTGGTTTGAGCACTGGGGATCCATCCCCAAATCTCCTGTGTCCACCTTCAAGAGAACCACTCTCTCCATTGCTGCTTCTGCAGTAGTAAAGCTCTCAGACGGGTGACAAGACCCCAAGTATGACTTGGCTAACTATGACATACGCTAAGTGAGTTCTAGAAGTTCCCATCCATTTAGGGTCAGCCTTGGAGCGGGAATGGGGGTGGGGGAGTGGGGGAGAGTCCTTTAAGCTGAAGAAGCCACCCCACACATTCCTGGGGAGGAGAACGAGCCTGGGAGGCCGAGTTTCTCTTCATCAGGTGAGGCTGCGCTGGGAAGAAAACACCGATCAGCCTTGGGCAGGTCAGGCCCCCACCCGGGGGGAAGCTGGAGGGGCCGCCTGGAGCCCATAAAAGCCAGTGCCCCTCAGGGCTGGCTCCAGGGCTTATTAAAGACCAGGCGTGCTGGGCCAGGAGAAGACTAAACAAAATGTGGTTTTCCTCTGTAAACTGACTGAGTCTGGGGATGCACTTTCCAAGACCAGCCTGCAGGGAGCCCTGGCCTGACCTAGACATTCTGCCTCTTGACCCTGGTCTGAGACCTTGGACTGGGGTCTTGACTTCCCTGGGAACAGCCTGTCAATGCCAGGAGGCAAGCAGGGAAGCTGGTAGAGGTGGGACAGGGAGAGGGAGAAGAGACCTGTCCTTGCCAGCCCAGGACCCTCTGCCATAGCACCCACTGCCCATGGCCTGGCCTCCTAAGACATGTAGCCTGAGTGTCAGCTGGCTGCTTCTCTCCTTTGATGTCTCTGGTCTGACTGTGTCCCCTTGCTTGGGGAAGGATGAGGATGGGCTGGTGGGGATGCAGACCAGGGTGCGGGGTGGGGGTGATCCTAAGTCTCTTTACACTGATTTTGGTCCCTCTCCTCCTTTCCCACCATACTTCCCTTCCTCCCTCCCTCCCTCCATTCCTTCCAAAATTTTATTGGACTAAGAAACGTAAACAAGGCAGTCATAGTTCTTAGATCCAGCAAGCACCTTTACCACTTTATAGCTTGAACTTTTTGGCCTAAATCCCTTGGGCCATCAGAGGGCTGATGCTTAGGGACCTGTGAGCAGGGGCAGGTGGTTGGGTCTCAGCACTGATGGCTTGTCCCCATCCTCGTGACTGGGACTGTCCATCCTGGGCAGGGTGGTGGCTTCTAGATGTCTGACTTAAGAAGGTTTTCTTTTAGCCTTCGAGAAACACGTGGGAGCAAGCAGAACTTCTCAGAACCCATTTTGATAAATTACAAAGTGACCTTTATCCTGATTTTTCTCCTATACAACTTGACTCAACATCTACGAGTGTCATTTGTCTTGATGACTTTTTTTTTTTTAAAGAGAGATAAATTTTCTTTCTTTCTTTTCTTTTCTTGAGAGATACATTTTCAACAAAAGTCTGCATTATAACCAGAGATGTTTGGGTTAGATAAAAATACAAGTGACAAGAAATACCAAAGTTTGCCCTAAATACCTAGGAAGAACAGAATTTGATTCTGTCTCAAGCGGGACAGTAGCATCAGATTGATTCTAAATCAGTAGACATTTTTTGACCACCTGAACCTGTCAGCTGTTTTGTCTGGCAAACTTCTACACATTCTTCTAGGACACTTTTTTCAACCTTTTTAATTTCACAGCACACTTGAACCTATAGCTAAGCTTCCATAGCACACTTAAATTATGCTGATCCCCCCCCAAAAAAAAGAGTAATAGAAAGAATATATTTACATGTTTTGAACTTCTTTCAAAACTAATTTAATTAATGATCTTTAAAATTTCACGGCACACCAGTTGAAAATCACTGCTCTAGACCATACTCAGAAATCACCTCCTCAGTGAAGCCTCCCCTGGCTCCTCAGGTTGCTAATTCTGTGTTCCTACCACATTGTATTCATGTGTCTGAGACAGCACTCGGCAGACTTTATACCTGTAATACAAAGGTAATTTTAAGAAAGCTGTGACCCATGGGGGCCGTGACCTACACCTTGGAGAGGTGATGTGTACAAAATATACATTTCAACAGCCAAAGCACTAGTTAAGGGCACCTCCACTCGCTACTCTCAAAAGGACATAAAGAAGAACGTGATATTTTGACTTGCCCTGCATGTCTTCCTGGCATGTCAACTTTGTTTTGAGGGCTTGCTCTTTTCCACTTACCTATGAACACTGGTTTCAGGGCTCCATCTGCCACACACGAGAGCACAGTGTGAAGGAGGCTTCTGAACCAAGCTGGGCCAATGACATGCCCCCTCCCTGGAATCTGAATCCCAAGCAAAGGGACGAGAGGCTGATGTGGTTGGCGTTTCCTCACATCGCAGAAGCAACACCTTGATCAGACCCTTCCTGCTATGAGGGCCTCCCTGTGCTTTCTGCCTTGGAGCCTGCAGCCTGCCTTGCCCTGGGTCTCAAGCCTCTGCTCAGGCCTGTAAAGCTTCCAGGGAATTCCCTGTTTCTGAAGTCAGAGGGGCTTATCTGGCAACCAAAGAGTTCATTGACTTCCTGCCACTGGTGGCCGTCCCCTTTCCCTTCTCTCCCTTTGTCTGGCCCTTATGTTCCCTTAAGCCCCACCCCTGATCTCCCTCCCCAGTCCCGGGGGCAGATTCGACCTCCTCTGCCCACGTTGTCTTTCTCTCCCAAGCTCTTTCTTTGTAGATTGTCTGAACTTGTCCCTTGAAAGCCTCTCGTTTCCCCACCAAATCTGGCCCTTCTTGGCCTTCAGAGTGTCTCAGAAGGAAGGTCAACAAACTCAAAGAATTCACAAAAGCGTAGTCTCCCCCAGAAGTGGGAGACAGACAGATAGACAGCTGGACTGGACTGACCGAGTCTGCTGCCAGCAGAGACAGGGATGTCAGTGAACGCTCAACTTGCTCTGTCACCCTGGTGAGCCGGACTCTGCGCTCACTGTCTCACTCCATCTCCCCTCACCGTGCGGTGACCTTGCTGTCACAAGTCGTTGTACATGTCAACTTGACTGTGCCATGGGTTTCCCCGAATAAATGTCTTAAACATCATTCTGGGTGTGTTTGTGAGCGTGTTCAGGATGAGATGAGCACATGTGGGCGTCATCCAGTCTGTCTGAGGGCTTGACTAGAACAAAAGGGAGAGAAAGGGGCTTCCTGCCTGCCCTCTGGAGCTGGGACATCACTTCTCATCTCCTTTCAATTTTGAACCGGGACCAACACCATCAGCTCCCTGGTTCTCAGGTTTCAGACTTGGAAGGAATTACACACCTGCTTTCCTGGGCCTCCAGCAGACAGGTGGCAGACGTGCGACTTCTCAGCCTCCTAATCATTGAGCCAAATCCACCTCTAAGAGTTGTTTCTCTGCAGAGCTCTAATAAGGTATGGAAACTGAGGCTCTGAGAGGTGTCACCACTTATCCCAGGTCCCCCTGCCAGGAAGGATTTTGTCCTGCAGTTGATTTTCGTCTGCCTATGATTAGAGCCCTGGGTGGACCCAGCCCCCATGCCTTGCACGTTCCTCCCTTTTAACCTTGCCATCCTGCTAATGATTTCATTACAACGAGCAGAGCCCTGAGCCCCTGGCTGGAGGAGGCCTGGTTGTGATTTAGACCTATTGCTTTGACCTCATCTCTAATCAGAACACTTGTAAACAGGAAGCAAAAAGGACGCCTTCATCACTGGGCCCCCAGGAGTTTCCGCCAGGGTGTCACCAGTGTGCTTCTTCCCTGAAAGCAAGGCCCCAAGGAGACCAGCACAGAAGGTGCATTTGCAATTAGCGACCTGAAATTGAGGTTTCCTCACCCAAGGACAGAGCTGTGTTCCAGAACAAGTGGACCGTGCGTGCCCACCCCCCTTCTTCCAGCCACCAAAGTCGGAAGACGACTTGTTGCAGGTTTTTATCCGTTTGCTGGTCTGATGAGTTACACAGACAGAACTTGAACAGGGAGAAAGGGATCCGGTGGAGCTGAGGGTTTGCTCACTTCCGTCTTTCTTTCCTTCAGTGGCCCCGTGACATAGGAAGTACTGGAGTCCGTACGTTGCAAGAAAATCAGCAAATGCAGGAAAACCAATAGAAACCATTTTTAAGAACTCTCCAATCTGACCCATCCACGGATCATTACAGTGGGTAGGTTGGTACATAATGGGTGTTTCTTTCTTAAAAATGAAATGATACTTGGTGAACTGCTTTCCAAATTTAACCACCTTCACCTGTGCCCTTAACCGTTGACAGGCTGGTGTGGTAGATACCTGTTTTGTAAGATTGTTCTTGCTTTGTTCACTGGCCAGCCCAGGGCCCTGATATTCCTTTGGGGGACAATCCTCTCTCCCTCCCTCACTACATGCAGCCTTGGACTCCCTCTCTCTCTCTCTTCTTCTTTTATTTTTCCTTTCTCCCTCCCTCCTTTTCTTCCATCCTCCCTCCCTCCCTCCCTCCCTTCCTCCCTCCCTTCCTTCCTTCCTTCCTTCCTTCCTTCAATCCTCCCTCCCTCCCTCCCTCCCTTCCTCTCCCTCCCTCCCTTCCTCTCCCTCCCTTCCTTCCTTCCTTCCATCCTCCCTTCCTTCCATCCTCCCTTCCTTCCATCCTCCCTTCCTACCATCCTCCCTTCCTACCAACCTCCCAACCTCCCACCCACACAACCCCACCACCCCCACACACCACAACCACCACCCACCCTCC
>CAUYPK010146799.1:0-12096 GCA_963574355.1 Loris lydekkerianus | reverse complement strand
TCATCATCATCTGTATGTCCAAACAGAGTTTCAGCTGTATCTGATGTGAGGGTATCAGCATTTAACCTACTGATTCCTCAATTATTGTAATTGTTTGGGGTATATATTTTTCTTTTTGAAATTTACCAGTGGCTGCTGCATTTTCCACCTCGGCTTATACTCTAGTCACTAAGTTTTCCCAGTTTCTAGAGTAAAATTAAAGGGGTCGGCTTATACTCGGGTCGGCTTATACTCGAGTATATACGGTATACTTGATGAAAACCATGTGTGTCTGTGGAACCCGCTTTTTTTCTTTTAGTTTTCTTGTACAATGTTTATTTTTTACCTTGTTATATTTTTATGTTGCACAGCATAAATCAAAATGAAACAAAAATATGTTTAATTGGCTCAGAAAAGGACCATGTGAAAAGAAAAATATTGGGTAAAATTTTACCAATAGAGAATTAGGATTTAGAGGGATGGATTTGAGTTACAGTCCCATGGAAACTCTTTTGTATTTCAGTATATATGGGTTTTGTATGTATGTACCTTATCAAATTATTATTGCATTTAGGTTGAAATAAGGATTAAAATTGCATTAAAACAGATCCCCGAATATTCCTCTTTGTGAAACTTAACTTTTTGTGTACCACTTAAAAATGTTAACTATAAATCAGTATTTGGGAAATATTTTTGTTCTTAACCTGTTAATATTAAGGAATAAAGTATAAAATATTAAACAAACAAAAAAAAAAAGAAAGAAAGAAAGATACTGATTTGCATCACTAGGTGATTTGAAACTAACACTTCTGTTTCTGAGGAGAAATGCCAAAGGAGGAAGATAAGCATTTTTGAGAGTCTATTATACACTAAGGACAGATACTTTCATTTCCATTATCTCATTTAATCTTCTTATTATTCCTGTAAAGTATATAGGAATATATCTATTTTATAATTTAAGCACCTAAGGTTCAGAGAGGTTAAGTAACTCGGCCAAAGCCACACAGCTAACATGTTTTAGGACTAAACTTTAACTTAAGTACCTCTGTCTCTAAAGCTACTTTTCACTTTTTCAGCAAGGAGGTCCACATATCTCATGAGCAATAAGATATCACTGGATGGAGGCATAACCCACCCAAGGGGATATTTTAAAGAGAATACACTTATTTTTGTAAATCCTAATAGACTCACTTATGTATTAGACTGCATTTCTGAGACCTTTGGCACAATGTGGTGTCTTAATGCTGGTGTGGTTCTGTGAAGACCTCCGGCTTCTGAGCCCCATGGCCACGTCTCCCGGTCTGAAAGCTCTATTGACTGAGCACAAATCCAAATCACGTGGATCTGGATGAGGCTTTGAGAAACCAGGGGTGGGAACTGATCAGGATGGAGAGAAATGATGGCATCTGTTCTGGACAGGATTTCTCTTACAGCACTGAGAGGTTGGGGCCAGAAACAGACTCTGCCTTCCAGCTGGCTTTGCTGCTCCTGAGCCCCTTGAGCCTGTTCTCCTCTCTCTCTTCCTTCCTCTCCTCTGCTCTCCCTTTTCCCTCCCCTCCCCTCCCCTCCCCTCCTCTCTCCTCCCCTCCCCTCCCCTCCCCTCCCCTCTCCGCCCCTCCCCTCCCCTCCTCTCCTCTCCTCTCCCCTCCCCTCCTCTCTTCTCTCCACATGTCTAATTCATGAAATAGAGGGTATTGCATGAGGTGAGCACAGAACCTCTATCCAGCTCTAACTTGCCACATTTCTGTAAATATTGGGCTTGAGTCTCTGGCTGGAATGGTGGAATGTGGACCCTATTTAGTGTCTTCCCAGCCGTCCTGTGCTATATAAGAGGGCATGTGTGTGCATGTGCGTATGTACATTGCTATCAGTCATCCTTCATAGCCCCTCTTTAAGATTAAGAGGAGAATCAGAGTTTCTCGACCTTGATTTTGGGTGGATTTTGCCAGGAAGTTCCTCTGGAAACTGTTGCATACTATACGCTTATTGATGCCACTCTGACTGTGGTCCTGGTCCTGCCATTGGCAGTGCCAGGCCTCCAAGTTATCTCAGATTGTGGGTGTGAACTCAGGCCCCTATAGGGGTTGGGGGCACACTTCCCATCACTTCTTTGGAGTTTGCTTGCCAGCAACTTTGAAACCTGGCCTTTTTTTGTAGCCAGGATAGCCAGTCCAGGCAGGCTGGTGTGCCTCTCACAGAGTGGCTGGGACCTCCCTGCCCCAAAAGGGTGGGCACCCTGGCAAGAAGAGTCCATTGAGCCTAAGGCCACCCACTCCCAGACCATATTTCACACCCAGAGCGGCTTCTGTTTCCTGTATTTGTGATTCTTGGGCACCAAAGTCCACCACTGCCTCCTGCAACTTGCCCTTAGAAACAGTCAATCCTGCACACAGCGGGCTGCTTCTGAGAGACCTGGATAGTGTTTATTCTCCTGTGCTTATAGAACTAATATTATAGGCCTTGGCTCAGGCCGACTGAACCCACCAAGTTTCAGACCTGTTGCATAATCTCGGAGTAGGCCCCTTCTGCTCTTGACACCCCCTGTTCTTGAATTATACCCGGAATAGAGTTCAGGGCCAAGGTCTTGGGGGGCCTACTGCTCTGGGTCTTGATTCTTCCCCTTTTCCTCCTCTTCCCAGGGGAATCACCTGACCTCCATCATGGGGCTCTCCACTCCCTTCAGTTCTCTGCTTAGGTGGACCCCCCTACCTGAGCTGCACCCCTATCCCACTCTACTTCCCCAGTCTGCCTCCTCCTTCCTCACAGCACTAACCTGTGCACTAGGCCCTAGGCCTGCCCCACTCAAAGGTAACTCCATGAGCCTGGGACTTTGTTTTGTCTACATCTGTCTCTTCATTACCAAATCACCCACTGGTACAGAGAAAGCACTCAGTATATATTCATAGGTAGAATGAATTAATAATTGTAATTCTTTTTAAGTGACAAAGAAAAATTGTATGTATTTATCACGGACATGTTTTGAAATCTGTACCTATTATAGAATGGCTAAACTGAGCTAATTAACATACACATTACTTCACATACTTTTTGAGTTATGGTAATTCTCAATCTGTGCCCAAGATGTGAGTCCCTGTGGTCAACCATCATGCTCTCCTCTCAGCCCCCAGCTGATCTGAGTTTCTTCTCTGGAACATTTCTGCTGTCCTTTCTGGAACCCTCCTTGCATGAAAAACAGAATCCCCTTTGTCATCATCCCTAAATGTTCCTCTACCCCCTGCCTGAACTGAACCCTGACTGCCACCTAAGGACACAGCTTCCCACTTAGGTGGAGGCGGTTCCTTTTCCCACATCCTCTGCAGCCCAGGGTCAGGAAGAAGAATCAGCATTCCTCCTGCTCTTGTTTACCTCTTCTCCCTTTGTATGACAAAACCAATTGAACAAACCAAAAACTGGCTCTCTGTGGCAACTGTCATCCAGCTCTCTCCTCTTCACTGCCATCCTAAATCAGTGTCCCAGCATTATTCTGGGTAACCTCACAGGAATAACGCCGTCCACTGAAGACATGGCCTGCCTGCATCCTCTCTGAGGACCTCCTGTCCAGCTGTGTGGCCTTACTATCTGTGATGGCCACCCATCGAGTTTGCCATGCTCTGGAACTGACCTACCTCTGTGGTCTTTAATTTTGTCGTTCTACTTTCTGTGACTGAAAGTGCCTTCTGCCACATGAGAAGGCAGACAGCTGTGAACCAGGAAGTGGGCCCTCCCTAGACATTAACTCTTCTTATGCCTGGCATTGGACTGTCCATCCTGCAGAGCTGTGAGAAATAAATTTCTATTGGTTATAAGCCACACTGTCCATGGTACTTTGTTAACAGCAGCCCACCTGACTAAGACACTAGTGGACACTCGTAATCAGTGATGAGGGTTAACATCACCAATGATGTCACCCCCGACATTACAGGATGAAAGGGTGCTTTACCTCTGGAGTATTTTTTCCAAGAGCCTCAAAGCCAGTCTAATTATGAGAAAAACATCAGAAAAACCCAAATTGAAGAAAATTTTGTAAAATGCCTGACCATTATTCCTTAAAACTTTCATGAAAACATGAAAAGCCTGAGAAACTATCACAGACCAGAAGAGACCAGGAGACATGACAACAACATGCAAAGTGGGACCCTGAATGATACCCTGAAGCAGGAGAAGAGGCATCTAAATGAACTCTCGGTAAACTCTGCAGTTCAGTGAATCACAGCATGCTGGTCTCAGTTCTGTAGTTGTGACAAATAAATGTGCCAGAGTGATGTCATTTGTTAGCAGTGGGGGAAACTAGGAAAAGTACAAACAGGAACTCTGTTCTATCTTTGCAACTTTTGTGTGAATCCAAAACTATTCTAAAATAGAAAGTTTACTTGCAAAAATGAAGTCTGAGTTTGCCTAACACCTACATGCCTCACCTTCTACTGGTCTCAATATCTCTTTGCTCCATGTTGGTCAGTTGTGTCAGGGTGGAGCAATCTCTGGACCCTCCACACTGGGCCCAGCTGCATAATTCTCAGCCCAACACCTGACTGAACCATGAGCCAAATGTGTGGAAGGAACTGAAACCATACTCTGGTTGGAGATTCAGAAAGGCAAGGGAATCCATCCCTCTGTCCATCCACCTATTTTTCCATCATCTATTGAACAAATCATATTGACAGCCTCTTCCATACCAGGCACTGTGAAATGCTGGGAAGAAACATTTCTGTCTTCTCTACTAGACTGTGACCTTCTAGATGGGAAGGACAAAGTCTAGTAGAGAAGACAGACAAAGGCACAGAAGATACTGTATGATGGGACAGTGTTCTGATGGGATATGGAAAGACATAAAGAAACAAAACTGAGCCCAGGTTGATTATACCTAGAGAATAATCTACCTCAGACTCTCATCAGTCCGGCCACTGTAGTACTTATATCTCTGATTTGTATTATATAACTTTATGATGTTTCTGTAATTTTGAGTAGGAAACTCTAGAATACTATACCTATCTGGTACATGGGGGGATGTCTCATAATGCACATGGAATGTGAAATATATCAATGACAACTGTGCAGGGAAGGAAATTTTTAGATGAGCAAGCAAGAACTGTTTACCTAGAGTAAGGTAACCTGTAAATTTCCCACGTGTGCTGAGCTTCAGGGACTTTGGTGTGTGAGTGTGGGCAGTTGTGTGAGGAGAACCAGATGGAAGGCAGAGCATGCATTGGAGGTCCTGAACCTGCTTCTGTTCCACCACTGTGCAATTCTGTGTAGCAACAGATTCCAGAAAGCAAACGTGGGACCTCTGGAATGCAGTCACCTGCAACTCTGAATCTCAGCCTGACTGCTGAGCAAGTCTTACCTCAGCGAAACACCAAGAACTCAACCAGCCATTCAGGACAACACAGAATATAAAAGGGGATTAGCAAGTAACATGGACTTGGATAATAAAAATATAAACTCCTCATAGGACTTGGAGAAAGACATGCCCTAACCCACATCTGGCCAAAAATATCTACAATTTCTAAGTGATAGAGGATGAAATTCATCCTAGAACCACATGATATTGTATTTTTTCATAACTATTTATGACAAAGCTGATAGTTTGTTCAACCACACACAGCTCCTTTAATAGTGCTGTGGGGCCTATCATTCTCAAATAATTTTTTTAAAAAATATTTCTAAGTTCTCAAGCCAGGTACAGTGGCTCACGCCTGTAATCCTGGCACTCTGGGAGGCCTGGGTGGGTGGATTGCTTGATCTCATAGGTTTGAGACCAGCCTGAGAAAAATGAGACCCCGTCTGTAAAAATAGCCGGGCATTGTGTCGGGTACCTGTAGTCCCAGCTACTTGGGAGGCTGAGGCAAGAGAATCACTTGAGCCTAAGAGTTTGAGGTTGCTGTGAGCTATGATGTCACAGCATTCTACCAAGGGTGATAAAGTGAGACTCAGCCTCAACAAAAAAAAAAAGAAAAACTATCTGAGTGTTGTGATGGGCACCTGTATTCCCAGCTACTCAGGAGACAAAGGAATCACTTAGGCTCAAGAATTTGAAGTTGTTGTGAGTTAGGATGCCACAGCACTCTACCCAGGGTACACTCTACCAGTAAGACTCTATCTCAAAAAAATATAAAGATTATACACACACACACGCACACATACGTATATTTCTAAGTTCTAAAAGCATGGGCTCAAAATGATTGGGTTCAAATCTCAGCTTTGCCTCTTATAACCTGAGTGATCTTATACCATTTAAACAATCTGAACCTAAATTTTGTCACAAGCAAACCTGAGATTTGGTGTGGCCTTCACAGAGTTATTGGAAAAGTTAAAAGAGATGATTCACAGGAAGCAGTATGCATTTGTATTATAAAAAGTAGTTACCTTCAATGTACCTTTAGGTTACAAGTGGACCTGATAATCGTTAGTCGAATAGGTGAGTCTGTGACCAAATGAGTTGGAACAGGTGAGGAAGTCTGTCTGCCCACCCCCACAGCCCCAGCTTCCCCAGAGGATGGTGGGTTATGCGGAATTCATTCATGTATGTTCGTGTGATCTTGCAGGTACAGCGTTTCATTTGATCCTCAATGAGACTTTGAAACAAACATTCTTTCCCCAATTTTGCAGATGAGGAAACTGAGACTCAGAGTTGAAAGGATTTGCCTGAAGTCATATATAGCTGGGAAGTAGAAATCCCAGCACTTGAACTCTCTTTTCCCAATGTCCAGCACAGGCCTCTTGCCTGGGTAAACCAGCTGCCAAACAGGCCACCATTTTGGACCTCCCTGGGACAGAACTGCCTTTCAGCTGCCATCAAAGATGAAATACCTCAAAGGCAGGAGTTCCCTGCCCACAGCAGGGAACAGCAGGCACCCACTGCGCTCATAATGGCTCTTTCATCACCAGCCTGGGCCATGTCTTCATAGGCCAGGAGCAGTCTGCTTTTGCCCCTCACATTCCCTCTCCCTCTCCATTCCCCTTTCTCACTCTCCCCAGCAGAACCCTGCTGCCCAGCACAAAGCCAGCTTAAAGCCAGGGAGCGGCCTCAGCTCGGCAGTGCCAACCATGCTGAGAGCCTCCAAACTCCAGCAGATACCAACTCTCTGTGGCAGCCAAATTCAGAGACTTAGGCTAGGTCTAGGAGCAGACATGGAACTGGGAGGGGTCAAACCAAACTCAAAAGAGGCCTGAGACTGCACACACAAAATAACAGCTAAGATAGCCTCTGCTAACCCCACAGACTTAGAACCCAGTGGGTTTCTCTGCTGCAATCCTTTGTGGACCCAGTTCAGGGTTAAACTGGAAGCAGATGAATTTGGTTGTGCTTCTTCCTGTCCCCTCCCTGCCAAGATCCAGTACCTGCTGGTTCTGTGCCACTCCTACCCCCTCACCACACTGTGTAGACTTCCCCACCCAGGCACCGCCACCTTCCCAGAACGTACCTCTCAGTTTCTCATCCCTGATCAGAGTTTAGCTCAGTTAGGACTTTAATGAATAAACACCAGAATTCAAACAGCAGATGCCTGAAAGCCCTCCTAATCCCAGATCCCTGCCTCTTGCTTCATGTTTATTACCCTTATGCTGTACATACTGTCTGTAAATCAAGAAGGATTATGATGAGGCTGAATAGAGATTTAGTTGTTAAATTTCAGAGCATCAAAACTGAGTGCTTCAGTAAAGACAAAGACATAAAGAACTCTTATTCCATTAAATATCAGGCCTACATCTTTGTATAGGTCAAAAATATAAGCAGATTAAAGAAGATTACATAAATAAATTCACAGATGGTAGATAAATACAAAATTTAAGGGAAGTTAAGGGTAATATTTCTTTTGGAGTGAGCAGCATGGAAGGCAGCCACTATGCTCTATCAACTCAGGAACAGACTCTTGAGACAGAACAAGCTGCTGATTTGTCCTAACACACACTATTTTTTTTTGCAACAGTTATATCAATCATGCCTGCCAACAACTATTCGGTATTTAATTGTTTGTTATGTTTTTTCTATAATATTACCAGTTCAATTAATTCTTTCTAACATTTGTTCATAATCTATGATCAAATGGCACTGACTGGTGACAGTGAGAAAGCTGGGAAATGTACAGGGATGAGGGGCTGACTCAAAAGTCTTGACCAACAGTCCAAATCTCAGTGACCAAAGGAATATTCCAAACATGAGTTCACTCTGGGACAGAATTTCTATCTGCTTGGCATTTGGGGAGCAGGGTAGAAGAATTTTGGTGAGTAACTTGGGCTGAAGGTGGAACTGTATAGAAGTGACACTTAAAGGATAGCTCTAAGAACATCATTGAGCTCAGACAGTGTTCCAAATCCTAACTGCTCGTGTGGGGAGCAGAGTTCAAGAACAGGGGCAAGATTGTTGACAAGAGTGGTTCTGGTGTCAGAATAGATTAGTTAGACTTTTTGTTGCAAGTTATACACATAGAAAACCCAAGCGAATCAGTCTGCACAGCACAGATGATGGGTCTGCTCAGGTAACTAAAATGTTCAGAGGTAATCAAACTTTGTATATGGCCTGATCAGGGCCACACCCTTTCTCCAGGATTCTCCTTTCCTCCTCCCTTTTCTGTACACTGACGTCACCCCGGGTGAGGATGACATCCTGTTGAAGGGTGGGTGGGGAGAGAGTCCTTTTACAGAAGTCCATGGTACTTGGTTTCTCTAGCTTGTTTTGGGAATGATCTGTCATGTGTCCACTCTGAGCCAGTGAAATTTCACTGATTAGCTTAGGCTGACCTTTGGGACCTATATGCTTATTGTGATGGTTAAATTTATTTGTCAACTTGACTGGGCCACAGGGTGCCCAGATAGTTAGTTGAATATTACTCCATGTGTTTCTGTGACAATGATTTTGGATGAGACTAATGTTTAAAGCAATACTCTATACTTTGTATAAAGCAGAGTGCCCTCTCTAATGCAAGTGGGCCCCAGCCAATCATTTGAAGGCTGGAAGAGAATGGAAAAGGGTGACACTCTCTAGAGTCATAGAGAATTCCTCCTCCCTGCCTGCCTTCTCACTGGAGCATCAGTTTCTTCCTTGCTTTTAGATTCAAACTGAAACATCAGCTCTCCCTAGGTCTCAGGTCTCTGGACTTGGACTGGAACTGAACTGTCTGCTCTCCTGGGTCTGTCACCTGCCGACTCATGCTGCAGATCTCAGGGCTTACCAGACCCATAGTTGTATAAGCCAATTCCTCATCTTTATATATAGGTTTATGTCTGTGTCTCTATGCACATCCCATTGGTCTTATTTCTCTGTGGAACCCTAAGTACTTTAGTACAATCAGGAGAACTAAAAATGCTCAGAAAACTAACGCTTAAGACCCATCATTAACTGCTTGAATATGGAGGCATGATTCTTTTCTGGAAGGGAAATCTATATCTCTGTAGACTCCTAGGAGTCTGGAGCTCACACTAGACACACTGAAATGGAGGCAGGATGACCAAGGATGGGAAGCAGACACTGTCACATTGATGCAGAAGCTAGCTGGAGCCCAGCCTGCAGCTGGGCTGCAACTTCAGGAAATAGGACTTGAGTGGAGTAACAATCCCACCACTGCTATTCTTGGTGTGAGGCTTTCAAGGAAGCCTTTATCTGCATGGCTGTGTTTAATCCTCAGAGCAGCCCTGTGAAGCAGGTCTGGTTACAGATGGAAAGACTAAGACTCAGAGACGACAAGTGCCTTTTTCTGTATCCACAACGGCATCTTAAAGGTGGAAATGAGGGAAACAAGCATGCAGAGATATGGACCTTGGTTTGACTCAGTCCTCTGTAGTTTGAAGCTTATTCTCCCAGTCTCTGACTATGCAAACTGACCCACTGTACATTGTGTTGGGGGCAGATTTAACAATCCCTTGCTGGCATTGTCACTGCTACAGTTTTTCATTGTCCTATATGTAGCAGCCTTAGTGACCAGGAGGTTCTTGGCTTTGTCACTTGCTCTGTTATCTTTCTGAATGCCCAGAAGCCCAGAAACGTGTTAATATGTTTTCATGTTAACAAAAGTTTGAATATTGCATGACTTTAAAGACTTTTTGAATAAGGGAATTCTCTCCGTGTACACTTCAGAGCAGCTGATCCTGCATGCTCCAGGGGCTGGAGGACTCTAAGGAATTTGGATTTGAAGCTGGTCATGACAAGGCCTGGCTGGTTTTGTTGGCATAAATATGTGGTGAGTCCTCATTGCATTACTAATTCAATTCATGACCCCTTCTCATTTTTGTATAAAAAATAAAAGAAGTCACATGTCCTATCACAGACAGTAAGGAAGAACGAATTAGAGAAAGTACAAAATTAAACATATAATATGTGAGGGAAAAAAGTTGCTTTCTGTCATGTGGTAAAATTGTTCTTAAAGTATAGGAAATGGCTGGTAACTAATGGTAGAAAAAGAAAACATAAATATCTAGAATAGTTGATGCAACTTTATTAAAAGTCCCCAACTCACTGCCTAAACTGCCATCTCTAAATACCCATCTGCAGAAGAGAATACAAACTGTCTTTAAAATCCTCCTGCCTGAATAAACTCAAAGGAGTCTCTGCAGAAAGATAAAGGAAAATCAAGCATCTGTATCAGTGTTTTTCAGTCTTTTTCATACCATGGCACACTTAAATTATGTTGATCAAAAAAAAAGAGTAAAAAAAATAATAAACTTACTGTGCTTTAAACTTCTTTGGAAAATAATTTAACTAATGATGCTTAAAAATTTTTGAGGCATACTTAAAATCCTCTCATGCCACACCAGTGTGTGGCACACCAGTTGAAAATCACATATCTAAATGAACTTTGCACATAGATGATTAAATGTTCACATTGAACCCTAGGCAGGCTGATCAGAGTGTGCTTGCGTGGGGCCTTCCAACACATTTCCCTTTCCCTTAGAGATGAACTTCCTGATGCTGCTTTTTAGGCTCATTGCCTCTGCTTGAGCCCCTCCGGTTCACATGCTGCTTGGTTCCTGAAGTCTGGCTTCCATTCCGATGATTCATGGGAAGCTATGCTCTGGACCATCACCAGTGATCTGCTTGCCCAGCTAAAGAGGATTTTCTTTCTCAGTCTCAGCACTTCTCTTCACCTGTGATGTCCTTGCAAGCTCTCCTACATAAGTGTTGTTTTTTCCTGGTTCTTTTCCTGACTTTGGTGGCTCCTCTTCAATGTCTTTTGCTTTTTTCCTTGTAGCACCCTCTTTTTTTTTATTGTTGGGGATTCATTGAGGGTACAATAAAGCAGGTTACACTCATTGCACTTGTTAGGTAAAGTCACACTTGCAATCATGTCTTGCCCCCAGAAGGTGTGGCACACACCAAGACCCCAGCCCCTCCCTCCTTCCCTCTCTCTGCTCTTCCTCTCCCACCCCTCCCATTTTCTTTCTCTCTCTGCTCTCCGCTTTCTCCATCCCTACCATGACCTTAATTGTCCTCATATCAAATTTGAGTACATAGGATTCATATTTCTCCATTCTTGTGATGGTTACTAAGAATAATGTGTTCCATTTCCATCCAAGTTAATACAAAGGATGTAAAGTCTCCATTTTTTTTAAATGGCCGAATAGTATTCCAGGGTGTACATTATACCACACCTTGTTAATCCATTCCTGGGTTGGTGGGCATTTAGGCTGTTTCCACATTTTGGCAATTGTAAATTGAGCTGCAATAAACAGTCTAGTGCAAGTGTCCTTATGATAAAATATTTTTTTTCCTTTTGGGTAGATGCCCAGGAATGGGATTGCATGATCAAATGGGAGGTCTAGCTTGAGTTCTTTGAGGGTTCTCCATACTTCCTTCCAAAAAGGTTGAAATAGTTTGCAGTCCCACCAGCAGTGTAAAAGTGTTCCCTTCTCTCCACATCCACGCCAGCATCTGCAGTTTTGAGATTTTGTGATGTGGGTCATTCTCACTGGGGTTAGATAGTATCTCAGGGTAGTTTTGATTTGCATTTCTCTAATAGATAGGAATGATGAACATTTTTTTCATATGTTTGTTAGCCATTCATCTATCTTCTTTAGAGAAGGTTCTATTCATGTCTCTTGCCCATTGATATATGGGATTGTTGGCTTTTTTCATGTGGATTAATTTGAGTTCTCTATAGATCCTAGTTATCAAGCTTTTGTCTGATT